>SJYC01051934.1:0-81109 GCA_006408675.1 Madoqua kirkii
GCGCCTGTTCCCCTGCAAGTCCTGTGGTGGTGTGACACCCCACCCACGTGTCCGCTCACCCCATCAGCAGCATCCATCTCATCAGAGTGCACCAGACCCCGTGTGTCCAGCGGGTCCCAGCAGCCTTCATGCACTCATGCCTTCCCCGACCCCACACTGAGGTCCAGGGCGACAAAACATTCACGACTCTAAGAGCTCTCCTGCCTTCACTGGGAAGCAGCCCGTGAAGCTGGTAGACACCATCACCGCTTCCTCCTGGCACCCATCCGAGGGGGAGGCCAGGACCAGGCCGGAATGCGACGGGTCCCAAGTGCAGGAGGGGGTGACCCAGATCAAAGCTGGACTGAGCCAAAGGCCCCCACGCTCTGAGTGCCCCTCAGCAGCAGGCTGACTGCAGCCCCGCGTCCAGAAACGCCCTCTTGGGTCTGGGTAACCGGCTCCTGTGGATCAGACCAAAGACGTCCAGGTGCTTCATGACGCTCACGCTCCCCTGCTTTCCAAGCGGTCCTTTATGTTTTCCTAATATTCCAGTTATAATCTGGGTTGTTTTTCTGTTCTAGTGATCTCTCCAAAGGAGACCGATGATCCAGGGGTGACTTGGAATCGTGAGGAGATTTCTGAGAAGGGGGTGAGCGAGGATCTGAGACCGCGGGGTGCAGCGGGGGTAGGGGCTGTTTATACTCCCCCAGTTTGTCCGTGTGGAAAGAGCGGTGATGGTCCGAGGGCCCCTGGCCGTGGTAGCCCATAGGGGGGCGGTGATCAGACATTCGTCGGAAATCCTGCTGGTGGTAATTTTGAGGCCTGAATTCATCGGATCGCCTCCGCTTGGAGTCATGATGGTGCCTGAAATAGAGACACAAGAATCAGCTGAAGACAAAGGCTGGATTCCCACGCCGCCTCCGTCATCCACTGGCTCTTCCTCACGCTGGAGGACACTTCCAGGCACTCAGAGCAAATACTTACATTACTAGAACTCAAACCAGAACCAAACTCAAGTAGTCACAAAGGGCTGTCTTGTACTTATTGGCAAAACACAGCCCATGAAACGACATGAGCCTCATCAAGTCTGCAATGAAACGAGGACAAACTTGACTCACCGATGGCTTTGTAAACCCACATTCCCTTCAGGAAAACTGACAAGATCTACAAACACTTTCATGCTCCTCAACCAGCCCAGGAGAAAAAGAGCCACAGAAATTACTTTCTAAGTTATTAGTAAGAGCAACCTAGACATTCAACAGTAAGTGCAGTATTAATTATTTTCAAGCAGACTCAATGTGAAGAATATTAAGATTTTTAGTCGGGACTATGGCAAACTGCTTGTTATCTGTTAAAAGAGAAGCTGTAAAAGTCAACAGCAAATCCCCAACTCAAGAATGGGCAAAGGACTTGAACAGACGTTTCTCCAAAGGAGATGCACAAACGACTCCAAAGCACAGGATAAGACGCTCAACATCTTTAATGAGCATTAATCGCTAGGTAGATGCAAGTCAAAACTACCGTCAGGACGGCTACCTTCAAAACACTGAAAATAAATGCTGGTGAAAATGGGGGGAAACTGCAATGCTCATACACGGTTGGGACTGTAAAATAGTTCAGCTCTAGTGGAAAACAGTTTGGTGGTTCCTTAAAAGTTCAACATAGAACTACCATATGACTAACAACTCTAATCCTAGGTAAATAACCCCAAAGCACTGAGTACAGATACTCAAACAAACACTTTCATACCACACTCACAGCAGCACTATTCACAATAACCAAAAGGCAGAGAAACTCAAATGTAACGAATGAATGGATAAACGAAATGGAGAATGTATCAGGTTGGTGCAAAAGTGACTCTGGTTTTGCATTGCTGAACTTTGCCATTTGATGTTGAAATACATTCTTAAATAAATGTTTATGTTATACATCATTTTAATGTGCATTTCTCACTTTTTTTTTTGCTAATGACATATTACTTGCTATTTCTGTTTGTTTTAGACTACAGAAATGATGTTAGACTAAAACGCAAATTCAAGTGATTTTCTTAATGAGTTCAACATGGGTTGTAAAGCAGCAGAGACAATTTGCATCGACAACGCACCTGGCCCAGAAACTGCTAGTGAATGCACAGTGCAGCGGCGCTCCAGACACTCAGCAAAGGCGCTGAGAGCCTCGAAGGCGGGCCTGCAGTGGCCGGCCATCGGAAGCGGATGGCGGCCCACGGAGAGCAATCCCTGAAGATGACCCTCTTGTAACTATACAGGAAGATACCAAAGAACTCAGCGTCGACCCTTCTGTGGTCATTCGGCATTTGAAGCAAATTGGAAAGGTGAAAAAGCTCAGTAAGTGGGTGCCTCATGAGCTGACCACAAATCAAAACAACAGTCGTTTTTCTATAAAACATCGATCCATTTCTCAGACTGTGACGTGTGATGAAAAGTGGATTTTATAAGACAACCAGCGATAACCAGCTCGGGGGCTGGACTGAGAAGCAGCTCCAAAGCACTTCCCAAAGCCAAACTTGCACCAAAAAGAGGCGACGGTCACTGTTTGGTGGTCTGCTGCCCGTCTGACCCACTAGAGCCTTCTGAATCCCAGCGAAACCATGACAACTGAGAAGTATGCTCAGCAAGTCAATGAGATGCACCAAAAACTGCTACACTTGCAGCTGGTATTGGTCAACAGAAAAACGAGCACAATTCTTCTCCATAACACCACCTGACACAGGTTGCACAGCCAATGCCTCGAAAGCTGAATCAATGGACCATAAAATGTTGCCTCATCTGCCATACTCACTGGACCTCTCGTCGACTGACACCACTTCCTTCAGGCACCTCGACAACTTTTTGTAGGCAAAATGCTTCCACAACTAGCAGGAGGCAGAAAATGCTCCTGCATTTTCAAAGCACGGATTTTTATGTCACAGGAATAAACAAACATATCTCACTGGAAAACGTGTTGATTGTAATGGTTCCTGTTTTAAGAAAGATGTGCTTAAGCCTAGTTACAAGTGATTTAAAATTCAGTCTGAAACCACAATTACTTTTGTATCAGCCTAATATATACAGTGGAATATCATCCACCCATGAAAAGAACTGAAGCACTGATGCATGGTACACTGTGAATGAATCTCTGAAGTTTCCTGTTAAACATCTGAAAACGCCAACCATAAAAGGCCACGTACTGCATGAGTCCTTTTATGCAAACCATCCAGACTAAGCAAGTCCACAGAAACAGCATGCAGGAGGCTGGTGGCTGCCAGGAGCCAGGCAGAGAGGACGGAGAGCGGCTGCCCAGCGGCCAGAACGTCTCTAAGGGGATGAGCGGGTCTGGGAACTGCGCAGAGGGGGTGGCTGCACAACACAGTGACTGTGCTCAATTAATGCCCCCGAACTGTTCACTTTAAAACGCCTGATTTCTGTTACGTGAGTTTCACCTGGGTGAAAAGAGGCGGAGCGGAGAGGATGGGAGGGAGGGAAAGAGAGACCGACTGCCAGGTTCCAATCAAGATGGAGTAACAGGGACTATACCAACTGCTGAAACAGTCAGAAAGGGACAAAATCTGTGGACAGTGGTTATCAAGACACCAGATGCCAGGAAAGAAAGAACAGCGCTCCCTACGAGGTAAGAAATAAATGAGCTGAGTCTTACAAGCACCCAGCTCAGCAGAAGCCCAGGCTTCCTGAGATGGGGCAGGGCATCAGCGCAGCTGGAGTTCAAGTGTAGAGTGCAAGAGATGAAAGTCTGCAGAAAAAGGAGCTCGAAGATTAGCAAAGGTGCTCCCTCGGGTATCTAGCTGAGGCTCAGGCTGTATGTGTGACCAAACTCCCCAGGGGCCGGGGGGAAGACAGAGAAGGACAAGAGATGCCTGCACCCTGAGCTCACGCAGGGCTGGGGCAGCGCCTGCTCTCTTCTCACCAACCAGACTGGGACCCTCCACTCCAAGGGGCACTGGTTGAACGCCATGAGGGGCCTCGCCTCAGCGAGGGAGACCACGCGTCCACCCCCCAGCACTGCTCCAGTTCTGCCTCCTAAGTCCCACCAGCAAGATCTAAAAGAATCAAGCTGTTCCCAAGTAACTAAACTGCTTCTGGACACAACTCCAGAACATTTATAGGCAGACAAAAATATCTAGCACTTAGCTAGGTATCTAATCAAAAATTATCAGGCATAGAGAAATAAAAGCAAAAATAAGCAAATAGGACCTCATCAAACTTAAAAGTTCTTGGATAGCAAAGAAAACAAAAATCAACCTATGGAATGGGAGAAAATATCAGCAGACAATGCCACCAACAAGGATTTAATCTCCAAAATATACCAACGGCTCACACAACTCAGTAACAAAAAAACAAACTCTGTCGAAAGATGGGCAGAGAGACTTCCTTAGGGGTCCAATAACTAAGACTTCATGTTCTGATGCAGGCAGTGAAGATTCGATCCTTGGTCATGGAGTGAAGATCCCATGTGTTGCATGGCCAAAAAACCAGGACACAACAAACTCAATACAGACTTTAAAACAATGGTTCACATTAAAAACAAAACAAAACAAAACCTTAAAAAATGGATAGACCGAAGTATTTCTTCAAAGAAGACACATGGATGAAAAGATACTTAATGCTGCTAATTATTCAGTTCAGTTCAGTTCAGTCGCTCAGTTGTGTCCGACTCTTTGCGACCCCAAGCATCGTAGTACACGAGGGCCCCCAACGTCCATCACCAACTCCCGGAGTTCACTCAGACTCACGTCCATCGAGTCGGTGATGCCATCCAGCCATCTCATCCTCTGTTGTCCCCTTCTCCTCCTGCCCCAAGCCCTTCCAGCATCAGAGTCTTTTCCAATGGGTCAACTCTTCGCATGAGGTGGCCAAAGTACTGGAGCTTCAGCTTTAGCATCATTCCTTCCAAAGAACACCTAGGACTGATCTCCTTTAGGATGGACTGGCTGGATCTCCTTGCAGTCCAAGGGACTCTCAGGAGTCTTCTCCAACACCATAATTCAAAAGCATCAATTCTTCGGCGCTCAGCTTTCTTCACAGTCCAACTCTCACATCCATACATGACCACAGGAAAAACCACAACACTGACTAGACGGACCTTTGTTGGCAAAGTAATGTCTCTGCTTTTCAATATGCTATCTAGGTTGGTCATAACTTTCCTTCCAAGGAGTAAGCGTCTTTTAATTTCATGGCTGCAATCACCATCTGCAGTGATTTTGGAGCCCCCAAAAGTAAAGTCTGACACTGTTTCCACTGCTTCCCCATCTATTTCCCATGAAGTGACGGGACCAGACGCCAAGATCTTCGTTTTCTGAGTGGTGAGCTTTAGGCCAGCTTTTCAGTCTCCTCTTAGACAAACACGAATCAGATCTACAGTGTGTCACCTTCCACTGGTCAGAACGGCGGCCGTTAGAAAGTCTACAAATAGCAGATTGTTGGAGAGGGTGTGGAGAAAGGGTGCCCTTCTTTACATTATTAGTGGGAATATAAACAGATACAGCCACTACGGAAAAAAGTACGGAGGTTCCTTAAAAAGCTGAAAATAGAGTTGCCATATGATCTAGCAATCCCACTCCTGAACAAAACTCTAATTTGAAAAGATACACACATCCCTATGTTTACAGCAGCACTATTTATAATAGTTAAGACATGGAAATAAATGTTCATGGACAGATAAATGAATAAAAAAGATGTGGTGCACATAGACAATGGAATATTACTTTCAACTATAAAAAAGAAGTAATGTCACTGGCTGCAGTATGGATAGACTTAGATAATAAACTAAGTGAAGTTAAGTCAGAAAGAGAAAGATATCATATGTTATCACTTGTTTACATGTGGAATTTTAAAAAATGATTCAAAGAAACTTATTTACAGAACAGAGGCTCAGATACAGAAACACTTCCAGTTACCAAAGGGGAAAGGGCATCAGGGAAGGATGAACCGGGAGTGTGGGGTTAGTAGACGCAAACTGCTACATGCACAAGAGAGAAGCAATAAGGCCCTACAGGACAGCTCAAGGAACTATATGCAATACTGTACAATAAACCAAAATGGGAAAGAATATGAAAAAGAACAGAACCAAGAAAATAAGACCTAGAGTGAGGCAATAAATCAATCAATTGAAACAGACTCAAATGATAAAATTAGCAGACAAGGAAACAAAGCCATTTTTAAACTGTATACCAGATTTCAAAATGTCAAAGACACACATGATTAAAAAAAGACAAAGGAACAGAAACTATCCAAATGAAACAGAGAAAACAAAACTAAAAACAACACAGCATCAGTGAACTGTGAGACAAACGTGTAACTGGAACCTTTATAAGAGTGAGGAACAAAATAAAGTAGTCAAAGAAATAATCGTAGAAAAATTTCCAAACCTGATAAAATGATAAATGTGCAGCTCCAAGAATTCCCAAGCATAAGCAACATCAGGAAAAATACACCATGGCGCATTATAATCAAATTGCTAAGCACCAGTGGTGAAGAAAAAGACGCATTATGCAAAGAAGAATAAAGATGGGAGATCTTCACCAGAAATGATATAAGTAGAAAGCAGACGAACATCATTCAAGTACTGAAATAAAGTGTCAATCTATAAATTTCTACCCAGCAGAAAATATTTCTGATAAGACAAAATAAAAACTTTTTCAGACATACAAACGCTAAAAGAATTTATCACCAGCAGACCCACACTACAACAAAAGTCCTTCAGGCAGAAGGAAAATGATGCAATCTGGAAATACAGAGCCGCATAAGACAATGCAGGGCAAACGCCCACTGGAGCCAGACAAGAGGAGACCGAAGCGTCGAGGGGGGGGGGGGGGCACAGACCGCCTAACAGAGGCAGCTGCAGCTCCGCCACAGCTGCTATTCTAAAAGCAGCCTGGGGTCACCAGCTCCTCCAGAAAGAAGGCGGGACATGGAGATGTTCATATGAAAGCTTCCTACGTTCAATTCAAGGTGCAGCCAGAGCCTGTCTTCAGCCTAGGGGAACTGAAGCTCCTAGGAAGTTAAACTATAGCTAAGTCCTGAAATTACAGAGAGAGAAAACCTCTTTAGCCCTTCCTAACTCTCACAACTACTCTCACAGAAGCTGGCCCATCATAACATGGTATCATGGCTTCAGAGAAGGGATGACTTGGAAATGCTCTGCAGCTCCTGGCGTACCACAGGCTAGGTCTCACTTGGTGTAGCCAAGAGCCTTAGTAAAGAGCCTCACCGTTCTGACGGCTGACTCTAGCATTTTATGGCTACCCATAAAGTGTAGGCAAACTCTCCCTACACAAGTGGATGATGAAAGCACAGGTGGCTCCCTGGCCCCGAGAATGACACTGAAAACCTGTAACGTGGCATTCGAGGCCCCTCCACCACCCAACCTGTCATCTTCAGGGTGGACACCCCATCCTAGGGGCCCATCCTTGTCCTGGTCCTGTGAGGTCTATTCTCTCTCTCTCTGCTTAACTGACTCTTTACAGCACAAATCAAACTTCCCCGCTTCTCAGCCCTAAGGAAAAACTCGAAAACCCCTTCTTTCGTCCATCCATCCCGCGGCACTCAGCATCGGCTGCGTCGGTATTTCTCCCCAGCACTCTGAAGACGCCGGGATGGCAGAACAGTGCAGCAGACCTGGGGCCGTGCCCGGCGCACAGGAGGATGAGCATCTGGCGGGGAAGAATGCTAAGTGTGCGCTGCTCGCCCCTCCCCCTCTAGACCCGAAGCGCCAGGCAGAGCCTGAGGCCCCCACACACCGGTCATAGTAGTCCCTGTGCCCCCGGTGGTCTCGGTCGCTGCTGTACGGGTCGTACGGCCTCTTTCTCGACAGGCTGTTGGGGCGGTAGCTCCCTGAGCGGTGGGCGTCCATGTGTCGCCGGTCCCCATAATGGTGCTCCTTGTGCCAGTGCTGCTCATACTGATGGTGCCTGTCACTCCCCCAGGGCGGGTTGCTATTGCCACCACCATAGTTGAACTTTCTCTCCCTCTGCCAGTCGCCGCGATCTGCAAGAAAACAAGCATCTCATGACTGCCAGAAATGGCTGCACTTCACTTTCACTCAGTTTAAACTCGAAAGCACGGATACACGCGGCAGACAGACGTTCCATTTCCTCCTCCTCGGCCTCTATGCTGCTGGTTATCAAACAAGTAATGAGTCCTAACATTCTTTGCCAAAATGTTTAAGGCAAAAGAAAATTTAACACCTTTCCCCTTCTGCAATCTTAACTGCTGCTTTTTGCTTTTCCTTTTTCTTTTACTGCTTTTCATTTTCTATCTGCTTACCTTCCAATCCAGGGCAGACATTTAAAATGAGATCTCACTAAAGCAAACAAAACCCAACAACAACAACAAAAACCCAACACCAAGCAATTATTTGGGAAAAGGCACTGCTGAGTTTCACAGCCACAGGTAATGCCTCTGTTTACACCTCTCAGGTTTATTTACCCGCTGGCACCGTCGGCTATGCTGGCCCCGGACGCCTCGCCAGGCCATACCTACCGAGGCTACGCTTCTTCCTCAGCCCACACCCTTTCTTGTGTTCTTCCTGTAAAAAGCGATTCCTCTACTTGGATTCTGTAACTCTGAAGGCTGGGAGCCAAACTGCAGTTTGTTTTACATTCTGTAAGCCTCCCTTTTTTCCTGAGGTGAAGAATCACACTTATGAATCATAAAAGGCAGTGAAAACACAGAAGTCCAGGAAAGGAGGCTCAACTGGGTTGAAATGTGGTCCCCCAAACACAGAGCCGCTTGGAGCCTCTCAGTGTAACTTTAGTTGAAAACAGGTCTCTGAGTTATAATGAAGGATCCTGACTTGAGATCATCTTGGATTTATACCGGGCCCTAAATCCAGTTTGGGACAGAGACATGTAGAGGAAGGCCACGGAGAGAGGGAGAGAGACTGGAGCAAGGCAGCCAAGGCCAAGGCGCCTTGGCCTGCTGGCCTGCGCCGCAGGCCGAGAGCGTGCCGAGCGGGCTCTCCCTCACGGCCTGCTGGCCCACACTGCAGGCCAGGAGAGCGTGCAGAGGGGGTCCGCGCCGCAGGCCGAGAGAGCATGAGAGCAGGCCCGCGCCACAGGCCGGGAAAGCGTGCTGAGTGGGCCCGCGCCACAGGCCGACAGAGCATGCCAAGCGGGCTCTCCCTCAGGCCACACACAAGGAACCCACCCTGCTGACACCATGATCTCAGAGTTCCACCTCCAAAACTGACACAACACATTTCTGTTCTTTTAGAGCACGTAGTTTGCAGTACTGTGTTACAACCTCAGGAAACTAATACAGAGGCTTAACCAGCAGGAACTCTGTGGCCTCACAGAGTACCCATCTTCCTGCTACGATTTGTTACGATCAAAGACGTGCCACCAACTAAACCCCTCTCTACTCATTCTGTTGGCCTTCTAGTGTTTTTCTACAAAGACAAAGAATAATTCCATCAAGGAACCTGTTTGGCTTAGAAATTTAGACCATCAAAATAATACACAGTCAGCCAGTGGCTTAAATTCATTGCTGACCGAGGGTGGAGCAAGCCAGGGGACCAAGAAGTAAAAAGCTTGTTATTCAACCAAAGAACAAACAAACAACAAAAAGACACACCTTCACAACATGAAAGGATTGTTTGAAGCCATCTTCAAATAGAAGATGAAACCTATTTTGAAACAGATGGTTTCAAAAGGGTGTCAAAGTATGTGGTATAGTGGAGATGCTTAAAATTCAAGCCAAGTCATTTATTTCTAGAGAAAGTAAACAGTGCTTTTCTTCCTTCTTGAACCCTCTATGGGGTAGGTCACTGGTTGGGAAGTACTGACTATTAAGGAGAGGGGTGAGAAATCCAAAGTTTTAAAGACTATGAGTTAGTTCAATAAGAAGAGTTCTTTCTAGGATCAGAATATAAAATCAGTGGCGTCACAGTCTAACCCCAAGAGGAAAAGAAACCCAGTAAAACTGATAAGACTGAATCTAAGAACATGGAAATATTTTCCAACCATGTTATTGTATAGTCATTCCTTACCTCACCAATAAAATGGAGATCAATTAACTGAACTAAGATTTTTTGGATTAACAGATATGGAACTTCTGCTTCTAGAGGAGTTAACAGCTGCAAAATTATACCCTGCCAAAAACAGTCAGAAAATGCCAGATAAATAGAAAATCATCTGCTTGAAGACATCAAAGAGCAGCCCAAGCAACAAAGACTAGAAGGGATAAGATTCCAAAGAGCAAAAACCCAAAGAGCAAAAACCCAAAGAGGTAGCGAGAGTCGAATTCTGTGGAAGTCACTGCAGTCCACGGGGGAGATTGGTGATTCTGAGCCTGAGCAAGCAGCTGAATGCCCGGGCTTTTCCCAGCAGAGAACCCCTGCTGGGGAAACAGAGCCACCAGCAGAGCCCTCGGTGGTCTCTCTAGGCTACAGGGACACTGGAGACTTGAGGGACTCCAAACACAGCCAGTTTTCCCTTGCAACAAGTGCTGAATCTGCAGGGAGCGGAAGGCTAAAAAGCTAAGCTGGAGGCCTTCTGACAAGCGGAGCAGCTGAGGGTGGCCCAGTGCCAGGTACACCAAGACCCGAGTGTAACAGAGCCAGCGGGGAGGGCAGTGAGTGCAGCAGGCCCCCTGCCGAGAACCCCGGAGGGCCAAGCCCCAGAACAGGGGCCCAGAGGAGGACCAGATCACTCAGTGGTGGCAGGGATCGCCTCCCACTCTGCGTCACGGGGGAGGAAAGAGTCATCCTCTCTGGGGCAAAGTGACATCATCTGGAGCTTGTACAATTTTTAAAACACAGTGCCTGCCATTTAATCAAAAATAACTGGCCATGCTAAACGACAGGGCTGTATGACTGAAAACCAAGGGTTAAGAAAACACACAAAACGGCTCACAGTAATTCAGATATTAGAGTCAGCAGACAAGAATCTTTAAACATCTACAGTTAATGTGTTTCAAGTAAGAAGAAAAGATGGAGAACATCGATTTTTCTAAAGGCTTGAGAACTTTACTGGAAGCTGAGAATGTACTTTAAAGAAAAAAAGTCAAATGCAAATCCTAACACTGAAGTTTAAAAAGAAACTACAATGAAATGAAAGTTTACTTCATTTTGATTATTATGGAACATTTTACTCTCTGTAAAACGTAATACTATGCTTCCATATATACCAGTGGCTCCCAGTCTTTTGGGCACTAGGGACTGGTTTTGTGGAAGACAATTTTTTCATAGACTGGGGAGAAGATTTGGTTTGGGGATGATTCAAGCACATCACACTTATTGTGCACTTAATTTCTTTTTTAACATCAGCTCTACCTCAGATCATCCAGGCATTAGATCCTGGAGGTTGGGGGCCCCTGATATTTATTTTTTTAAGATTTTGTTCTATATGCTTTTTTCTTTATTATCTTTAAAAGTAATTTATGCACACTGTAACCAGTTAAGTAACAGATATGGAGAAATTAATTTCCTCCAATCCTCCCACATTTTACCAGCCTAGAAGGAAAAAAAAAAAACAAAGAAAAGGAAGTGTTAATTGCTCAGTTGTGTCCGACTCTCTGGGACCCCATGGACTGTAGCCCACCAGGCTCCTCTGTCCATGGGATTCACCAGGCAAGAATACTGGAGTGGGCTGCCATTTCCTTCTCCAGAGGATCATTCTGACCCAGGGATGAAACCTGGGTCTCCTGCACTGCAGGCAGACGCTTTACAGTCTGGCCACCAGGTCTAAGGTGACCGCTATTGTGTATGCTTTCACATCTTTCTCTATGCTTACACAAATACATCATTCAAATATTTATGATGGGAAACAGCTTGGTGGTTCCTCAGAGAGGTAAACACAGAATTATCACATAACCAAGCAATTCCACATCCCTAGCTATACACCTAAAACAACTGAAAACAGGCACTCAAATAATTGCATACAAATGTGCACAGCAGTACAATTCACAACAGCCAAAAGGCAGAAGCACAAATGCCCACCAGCTGATGAACGGACAAACTGTAGTCTAACCATACAACGGTGTGCTATTCAGTCACAAAAAGGAGTCAAGCACCGAGGCACGCCGCAGGCACACACCCGGAAAACCAGATGCCCAGCGGAAGGCCCAACACGTACTACCCGGGTCTGTGTGATGCATTAACACAACGAATCCAGAATAAGTAAATCCACAGAGACTGTGGTCGTCGTGAGCTGGAAAGGGGGCACAATGAAGACTGCTTTCTCTCTGGGATGATCGAAATGCTCTGGCCCTTGACAGAGGCGGTGGCCGCACAACAACATTGTGAATGTTCTAAGTGTCACTAAACTGTTCATTTAAAATGGTTACGCTTCTTTACGTTATGTGACTTTCACGTTAGTAAAGCTAAATACACATGCCACAGAGATTCTGTGGTTCTTGCTGCTGCTTTTTTTCCTTCCAATTTTGACTTTTACCTATAAAACAACTTTTTTTTTTAACAACTGCTAATAATACAGAGTATAAATGCCCTATTATTCATCTAACCATCTTTCTATTAGTGGGAAGTCAATTTATTTCCAGCTTTTTGCCATTATAAGGCTACAACAGCACCCTCATCACACACATACATGTTTGCATTTCTACAGGACAGACTCCCAGGAAATGGGCCTCTGTATTTAGATATTCCAGACTACTTTCTGGAGTAGCAAGTCACACCAGGAATTTGTGTGCATTTTACCCTGTAATTTTTGCTGATCTGAATGGGTTAACTTACTGTCACTTTAATGTACATTTCCTTAGCAGTGATACTGTTCATCTTGCCCTACGGGCCATTTGAATCTCCTCTTTCAAATGAATTCTCCATTCCTAACCTTTGCCCATTTTTGTATTTGGTCATCCGGCTGTAATCGATTCATAAGGGGTTTTCCAATATTAGCAGTTTTACCACTTAACTCTCATATACAATGTACATGGTTTCCCTCAGTCTCTCATTTGTCTTTTGTTTACTTGTGTGAGTTATGTTCTTCCTGAAGTTGAATTAAGTCTTTTGGATCTTTATTTCATGTATTATTTCACTGAGAAGAAAAGGAAGACAATAAAGCGACAGAAAAGAATAAGCCACAAAGGTCAGCCTACCGGCTTCGGAAAAGAGAACAGTTCTTTTGTCCCCTCTCCTTAAACCTTCCCTAAGGACGCACCTGCATTACTGAAGTGTCTCTTGTTGGGGTGACTGTAGTTGTCTCTCGGGTGTCCGTGCATCTGTGGGCCATGAGAGGCGGGCAAGTGAGGCTTCTGCGGGTGAAGGTTGTGCGGGGTATGGGACTGAGACATCAGGGAGTCACGGCTGGAACCCGAGGCCTCTGGTCGAAATGGTTTCTTACCACCAATCACATCCTCTTTCTTCTTCTGCTCCTGGAGAGTCAAAGGAAACCAAAGACCCTCAGGATCCCAGGCGCAATTCCCAAGAACAGTATAAAGATCACCACCACCTTTAAACATTTCCCTCTTGATTTTTCACAAGTCCCTCTCGGATTCCCTGCTGCTTAATACCTTAAGAAAAAAATGCTCATAAACTGAGCTCCAGCGCATGAAAACCCTCACAAAGCCCCATCTGCTGCTGCATCTGCCAGCCCCGCACTGTAAGGAACCAGTCGCCATGACCTGCGGCTGTCAGAACCTGGGCTGGGCTGCTGGCTGTCGCTGCCTGGGATGAGGAACAGGTGCCAGGCTGTCAGCCCCCTGGAGGCTGCTCCTGGGCCACGTGAAACCAGAACCACCAACCCCCCAACTGGTCCAGTGGAAACTGGTTCCCATGCCAAAGTCATCACACTAAACATCTATCTAAGTAATATCACGTCTCTACCACACAAATGAACTATTCAAAATAAAAGCATCAGAAAATATAGTAAGGAAAAACTAAGAAATGTGCGGTGACATAAAATCTCACCACCAAGGGCATTACTGTTAATAGCCTGGCCCAGTATGTGTTCATAGACACATACACAGTAGTCCCCCAGTCCCTGGGTGGTGCAGTCCAAGGCCCAACACTCAAGGCAGCGCTGAACCCATGTGCACGGTGCTCTCTAGCGCACACCTGCCCAGGGCACTTTACGTCAGGCACAGTGAGAGGACATCCACACGGCCCGTGTCACTACGCCCGGGCTTCGTGACTGTCATCAAATAAAATAAGGGCCACATGAACACAGCACCGCAATGCCGCAGCAGTCGATCTGACGGCCAAGAGGGCCACCGATTAACCAGCACACAGGCAGAGTAGTGTGGGCGTGCTGGACAAAGGGATGGTTCACGTCCCAGGCAGGACGGAGCGGGACGGCACAGGGTTCCACCACGCTGCTCAAACCCGGGCGTAAATGACAATTCACGGATACTAAATCCTTAGAAGAACTGCATGTTTTGAGTCTTTCTGTGAATTTACTGAATTATCCTCCAGGAAGGCTGTGAAGGTATACATATCCCCAACTAGTAGGACACTAGTTTCATTATCACCTTAATCTAACTTCTGATTACCTGATTAATGAAGCCCTTTACCCTTTATTTACATCGTATGTCCAACTTACATTTATCTTAACTTCCCCTCTTTCCTCAAGTGCCTTGCCCAACTCTTTCATTCCTTACTGGGGCTTTTCCTGACTAGTCTTTCAAAGACTTTTCACGATGCATAAAGTTCATGCTAACATTAAGCAAAAATATGACTATAGTATTCCTGTATATTACTGTTCTAACATATCTTTCCATGTGAACTATAAACCACTTGATGGTGCTGCCCCACAGCTCAGAGCAGTGCTGGCACAGGACGCGCGCATGGAACAGGAGACGCCTCTGAGCGCCAGCCCTGCGCCTGGCATGGCTCCAGGTGCTGACAACCCGGGAGAGGATGGGCGCCCTTTAGCCTGCAGGCCTCCACAGAGTGAAGAGGGTGGTGAAGGAGGTGCTGAGCCTTCCTAGACAGGCCCTACGTGGCTAACTGGGGGGAGGGCCCACAGGGAAGTCAGCAGATCTGCAAATGGGCACACTTGAACAAGGAACCCTGCCCTGCAGCATCAGCCAAATAGCTTCGTGCCCATCCCCCACTACCGGGTGGCATGTCCTGGGCACCTTTTTGTGTCTGCTCCTTTCCGCAAGTGGTTGGGACCCTGTGTGCAAACGCTGGAGGGACACCAAGGACACACAGCCCAGAGAGAAGAGAAAAGGCAGGCACTGCCCACGATGTCATCTTTCAGGAGCCACACTGACAAGCCACGTTAAGACATGTGCATGTGGAGGGGAGGGCCTGGTGAACGAACACATCCAGGACATGAGAACACAGAGAACAGGCCCTCGTCAGAATGTCAGCCCCGGCTCCTGCACACTGGCGCCATCACCCGCCAGGTCTCAGCCGACAGTCTGACTGCTTGAGGAGTATGTGGACAAACTGCACGGCTAAGACGGCGGAAGAACCCAGCAGGCAAGAACCGACCCACAGGCCCTCTCGGGCCCAGGCCGTCAGCTGTAAAGGAAGAGCAGAGACCCGGGCCCTTTCCAGACCACAACTTACGATCATCTCCTGAGGTAAAAATAGTAATGAGGGAATTTTTTGGCAGAACTGGTTTTTATCTTGTATGAATTAGGCTTAAATTTGTATTTTTACCTCTTCTTCTTGAGATCTTTTCTTATGAGCCATCTTGTATAACTTGTGCAATTTTCGAGCATCAAATTCTGTAAACTTGGAAACAAAAATCCATAGGTTCCTAAAAATAAAGAAAAAGAAATTTTTTCTGGTAATTATAGAATTTTTAAAATAACCATTCTCTTTATGGATGGCAAGTGAATTTATTTTGCTATACTTGGAATACTTTCCAAGTATAAACAATAGAGAAATAATCTTTCAGGTCTTGGCATCAACAACAAATACACCTTCAGAAGCTAACTAATGTCAATAGAATTTGACCGAGGAATCTGGAGACAAGGGTTCTCGCAGCTAAAACCTCTCTAACTTACTTCCTGACCCTGTGGCCTCAGACCTAACGTCTTGCCCACTTCTGCTCCCCTGGGCCCTCAGGCAGTCTGCATCACCACCACCTCTGCAGGGGCCCAGGCGCAGGCCGGCGTCTCTGCAACACTGCCCCAGGCGTAGGCGGGCGTCTCTGCACTGCTGCCCCTGCATCAACGCCACCTCCGCAGGGACCCAGGCGCAGGCGGGCATCTCTGCACCGCTGCCCCACCCTTCCTCCCAGTTGTCACCACCACAGCCTGTCATCCCTGCCTTCACAGCTCCAAGTGACTGCTCCACTCCAATCCCACTGTGCACGGCACAACTGTCAACAGGGAAGTGGCTGGAGAAGCAGTGTGGAAAACGTGGAGGCACAGGTACCCTCACGTACTGGACGGAAAGGCGTGTCCTTGCACGCGTCCTGGAGAGCAGTCACACCACGCCACATAGTGCTGCTCAGAGAACCCTGTCCAGCTCCTGACCAGTAAACCTGTGGCCGCCTACGGAAAGTCATTTACCCTTCTCTCCTAACCCTTCTATAGCAGCACTTCAGTCATCCTAACAACCTGTTTTAAACCCTAAGAGCCACTGTTAAGGCTTTGTTGAAGCCTGAGAACTCTCTCATCTAAGCAGGTCCACTCTGCTCTCCCACACCGTAAGTAGGTCCACTCTGCTCTTCCTCGCCGGCTTGGTCTACCTGCCTGCCCCTTGCAAGACTTCCCTCCCTGACTGCTCCTCTGCACGGTTTCTACCTTCTTTGAATTCCTACTAGACTTGATCTTCTAAGCACTACTTCATAAGGGACAGTTTCTCAGAGTGGGCAAGGAATCACTTATGAACCACAGCAGGCCAGGACCACAGTACCCAATGTATCTGAACACAGAGCCCAGCACCCAGCCCAGCCTCATGGAACTATATGCTGAGATGATGAGCTTTTGTTATCTTCCAAGAGGGGTTAAGCTGGGTAAAAAGAGAGCCAGATGGCTAGATACAGGGATCTAGAAGCTGGGAACAGTCTAAGTGGAAAGTCAAGTCACATTTCAAAACTTAAAATGTTCTTTTTGCATGGCTGTGAAGCATGCTATGAATAGCATCATGACAGAGGTTTTCTTAAATCTCCTTTCACTCAAAGATCCACCCACTGATGTTAGGTATATTACACAAGAAAATTAACTGTGAAGTATATGAGTTCAGTGTAACTGTGGAATACAGAAAGAGACTTAATGTTACAATTCTCTTTGAGAAATTGCAGGTACATTTTATAAACATCAGAAATGAATTATAAATGAATCTATGTAAGTCACGATGCCTTACAAACTGAAGGTCTGGATTAACTGCATTAACCCAAATCACTACTCGAGTTCAACTCACAGCTCTGGTGGCTTGAGCTTTCGCCTCCTCTTATTAGTTGATAGAGAACTACCCAGCTAGTTATCTCTATTAACCTGAAATGGGGAGAGTAGTGAAATTCTTGATGATTTCTATCGCGTCCAGATTCAAAGACTGAGTCTTTATTCTAAGGACAGGCCAGCAAATCCAGTATCACAGTATTTCTCTCATAAAATAGTACCATCATCCTACCCAGTCAAGACTGGTCTCAGAGGAATAGGCTATTTCAGGAAAAGAAAACTGAAGCCTGCAGGTATGCTGCCAATCGGCGGCTTTTGCTGAGAAAACATTTTTTCATTAGGTGGCTGTGTCATGTTGTATAAAACAAAAATAGAATCCCTAACACACACACACACTGTCATCAAGTCAGAACAGGCAACGCGGCAGGCGTGCGAGGCCACGGCGGGTTACCTCCTCCACAGCTTGGTGTGCTCCTGGTCTGAGTAACTTTCAGGCACTCGGCTATCCGGTCCCCGATCTTCAGCAGGCAGCTCCGCGTGTGCTCCAGCTGCTCCTGCACACTCAGCCCCTTGTCAGGCTTGTCCAGCTGCTTCAGCGCCTTCTTCACGGGCCGCATCCGCTCCTTACACTGAGACAGAGGAGAGACATAAGCCCTCTGCACCCCACGCTTACTGTGCCCTGCACTCCCAGAGAACACACAGCGCCCCTCAGGCCACATGACCACTTGCAGAGAAGCAGGGAAAGAAAGGCAGGGCAACAAGGAAAAATGTTAGAGAGTCAGAAAAACTTCAGGCTCTGGTTTCGGCTCCACCGCTCAGCAGTGGCGTCCACACCTTACTTGGCCTCCAGAACACTGCTGCTTCCTCATCTGCCAGAGGGGCATTCATGACGAACATCAACCGCAAAGCAGAACTACAGACCTAACCTGAAAACCGGGCACCACAAACCACCTAAAACTGCAGAGCAAGATATTTACAAGTCCTTCAGGCTTCCCAGAAACTGAGGGAAAGGCTTCCAGATAGACAGTGGACTGAACACAAGAAACTTTTTCTCCCTGTCTCGATCCACTAACACGACAGTAAAGGAATTGACTTCAGAAGAGACAAGCCCACAAAGACAAGGGATATGCCAGAAGACAGCAGCAGCAAACTCTCTCTCACAGCAAGTCAATCACTTAGTGCAGCAAATTCTCTCTCACAGCAAGTGAATCACTTAGAAGACACTTAACAGAGAGCTGAGAGCCAGCCCGATTTATGCTGCCAACTTATTCCCCCAAAGGCTTGCTAAGTATCACTGGCAGTAGGAGTGAAGGCTGAAAATAAGGAGTTTTGTTTTGAAGATTGCCTAAAAGGAATAAATACTCAGATCCATCATAGACATGCACATCTCTAACTGGGCTACACAGGCACAGCTGAGGCAAGGCTGCTGCACTGAAAACAGCATTATATGGAATGCACGCGTAATATATGCATATTAGATGAACCACCAACCAGCTCGGTTTTTACTTTTTTCGCCTCTCAGATTCCAGAATGAAGAAAGCCAGGTCTTAATCCTTCATCAGGAGAATTGGAGGATTCTTGTGCCTAAAACCTGACCACCCAAGAACAAGAACCAAAAGATGCTGCCCACCCCACTGAAGTTTTCCGAGGAAGCAGCCCAGCCAGATCACCCTAGAAGAACACTCTCAGAGCTGATCAAGTGCCACCCACACGCTCGGAGGTTCCATTCAGAAGCTCAGTTCTTAAATATGAGACGACAACCCAGGAGCACCAAGCCATCTAAAAAAATCGAACACAAATGATGGAAAACAAATCTAGGAGAGATACATAGAGGGGAAAGAGCTTGGAGATAAAATGGCCAAAGAAGTGCAAGCCTCAGAAAAAACAATGGCATTTCTCCTCAGCAAAAAGCCGAGGAGATCTCCGAGAACCGTAGGATTGACTAGGTGGAAGGCATCTTAAGATAATTGCAGGGACCACTTCCAGAGTCCAATGTCTGAAAACCAAGATAAAGCTAAGAACTGAAGAGGAAATCACCAGAGTAAGTCAGGAGTATTTCTCTGACCTGTAGGGTATGGTTGTCAGCCACTAAGTATCCAGTATAAGGAACTAGTAAGGCACATGTCCATGTAAGTCCATAACAACAAAAATCCAACACACTCCCATCATTTCGTGATAATCTCCATAGCCATATACCTAAAATCTGCTTTTCAATATTATGTTTAAAGTTTTAAAAAGGACACAAGATAAACTGGAAGATACCTGTAATGACTATAACAGACAAAAGAGTAGTATCATGAACAAGATTCCTATAGAAAAGGTAAGGACTATCTATAATCACTTTTAAAAATCCAGATGCATATGAGAATTATCTTCAAGTTTTTTGAGAAAATACAAATGCTCAGGTATTGGCGGGGGGCGGGGGGAGGTATGGATATAAAAGTTACCTAGAATAGGCAAAAGATATGAACGGGCAAGTCACTGGAAACACAAATACCTGGTAAATATGAAAATAAATGTTCAACACCACCCTAGCCAATGTTTTCATACCTCTTAGACTGGCAAAAATTAAGAAGTCAGAAATTACCAAGTGTTTCCAAGACTGGGAAGCACCTAGAACTCACACGCATCATTAGAAAGAGAGCAAATCTTTACAATCGCCTCGAAGATGAATTCTACAACATCTAACAAAGCAGGACATGTGCAGACCCAAAGACACACCCAGCTTTCCTGCACAAGCTACACTCTAGAGAAGCTATTACACACACGTATGACGATATATTTACAATTCCACTGTAGCCTATTTGTAGTGGTGAACATCTGGAAAACCCCAATGTCCATCAATAGAATAAAGAACAATGTGGAACTCATAAAACAGAGTTAATAGGAAACACTGAAATCAGAGACACAATTGACAACATGAATAAATCGCAAAAGTGTGCGTGCTGAAGCAAGGTACAAGATACATGGAGTGGCATTTATCGGTAGGTTCCAGACCTGGAAAGCAGCAGTTCATGCTGTTTATGGACGCTTGGGAGGATGTGCGGTATA
Source organism: Madoqua kirkii (assembly GCA_006408675.1). NCBI lineage: Eukaryota > Metazoa > Chordata > Mammalia > Artiodactyla > Bovidae > Madoqua > Madoqua kirkii. The sequence continues at coordinate 20,301 of SJYC01051934.1, forward strand.
ATGGGAAGAACCCAGACTCTTGGGCCAAACTGCCTGGGTCAGATCTTAGCTCTACATCTTAACTCTGTGAAAAGGGACAAGTTACTTAACTCTCCTCACATTATTTTTTAAGGGGTAAAACACACATAATACTTACCTCACAGGTTGTCATGGGGAAAATACACAAAAAGCACACTAACAACACCTGGCTGATTGATTATGTGAGCTATTACTGTCTGTAAAGACACTGAGTAGTAAACCTCTAAAGTCACTCATGAGAACTATGACACGTGAGACCTGCATCAAATTCAGAACTGTGGTCACTTCCGGGGAGGACACAAAACAGGGCCAGGAGCTTCAACTTAATAGTCTGAGCCTTAAAAAATTCACACCTGACAAGACTTTATGGCACCTCTATCAAGGCCTATTATATTTCTGAAAATTTTCTGCATTTTTAAAAGATATCATAATATAAAAACAAGGGTAAATGAGCTGGAATATATAAATGCGATTTTTTTTTTTTTAATTCAAGTGCAGTTGATTGATGCTCCCTTCATGGCTCAGTGGTAAAAAATCTGCCTTCCAGTGAAGGAAACACAGGTTCCATCTCTGGGTCAGGAAGATCCCCTGGAGAAGGAAGTGGCAATCACTCTAATATTCTTGCCTGGGAAATCCCATGGACAGAGGAACCTGGAGGGCTACCGTCCACAGGGTTGCAAAGAGTTGAGGATGACTTTAGCGACTAAACAAGAACAAACAGCTGATTTACAATGTTGTGTAAAAGTCATTTTAAAAATAGTATGGTACCACAGAAGCATTAGTTAATAATTTTCTCCTATAAATATTGGGTTAAGGAAGAACCAGAAACAGATAAGAGAGCTGGCTGTGTGATTAATTTATTCATTTACTCACTGAGATACTTCTATCATCTACACCTACTTTAGAAGACATAGTACTTTCCCTCAGAGAGCTCACAGGAAGAAGAGTAAAGAGATTTAAGAAAAATGAGATAAGCGTGAAGAGGAAAAAAAAATACACATATGTATACAGGTTTTTGGAAACACACACACACAAAAAAGGGTAAAAAGAGAGAAGACTCTTATAGGGCGAGGTCACTGCTGCCCCAGAGCAGGAATATTCTGAGAGCTGGAAGACCACTTTTTCTTCAAAACTAAATGAACATACGCTTACATCAAGTGAACCGTGACGTGTGGAAGTTTGGGAGAGGAAGAGGCCTCGAGAGAGGAGGAGCAGGGGGCGAGTGCAGCTTAATAAAGCGCACACCCGCAGCCCTGGTGAGGGCAAGCCCCTGAGGACGCACGGCCCGCCACCACCTGGGCAGGGCCTGGTCCACAACGCTCCCCTCAGCGTCCCTGTCTCCCAGGAGGTGGCGCACCGCGGCTGGGACCACACCGCAGGCCATGGCTCCGCGCCTCGCACCACAGCGCTCGCCAGTGCTCCAGCTCCCACGGCCAGGACCCCACCCCAGTCTGTCATGCTGCTTAGGAGACCAAAGAGCTGGGCCTCAGGAACCGGAGGGGTGTGGCAAGCACGGCAGTTGCAGACCCCGCCCCTCAATTTCAGGACTTACTATGCTGAACGTCTCCTGGTCCAGATCGTCCTCCTCATCCTCTCCAATGGGGATGGGCTCGCTTCCTGCTGTGATATGGACAGGGCCCTGAGAGCGCTTGGATTTACTTGAAGATTTGGCATCACCACCTTTAGGCTTTTCAGAAAAGAGTTACAAGGAGTCATTGTCACTTGTGTGCGCCTGTCTCGCAATGCAGACTTCTTCGCTGTTCACATCACCATAAGTGGCACACTAGCCGGCCTCAGTCGAGGCATCATGAAGCCAAACATTCGATGGACAGCTCAGCCGTGCACCATCCCCATTCCTGTCTCTGAACAGAGCCAACTGGAATCTCAGCTTCAGCAGTGCTATCCTGGCGTCTATCCCCTCATCGATGAAATGCACAAAAGTGTCCTAAGAGCTTAAGACTGTAACCTGAAGAGCTCCAGCAGAGCAGCAAGAAGCAACGTTATTAACAGCTTAAGAATGAACATAAGCTTCAATCTAAATAACTAAAATAGTCTAAGTGACTGGATTTGTATGAATCCAGGTGGATGAAGCTCATTTATCCATGAAAGGGTACAGAATGATGGAGACACAGATACAAATAAAAACTAACTTTAGGTATGAACATTTAAAAACATACAACACTATGCTTTGCTTACGATTACATAATATGTAGGAAAAGAATAAAAACATGGGTAAGGTGGTTTCATACCAATGTCAGAGTAGTGTTACAGAGGGGAGTACTGAAACTGGGAGAAGGAGCAGAGGGGAACTTCAACTGAGGGGTGTTTGGTAATGGGTATGTGGAATACCAAACACAGCAGCCGGAAAAAAACCACTTGAAGTAAACAAGAAAAATGTCAACAGCTGCAATATCTGTTGCTGGTAACAATGTCTGGTACACGGTTGCTGGTTAAATCATTCTCTGTGCATCTATTTTTTTTAAATATTTCATTTTAAAGGTATCTTTCTGCAGAAGCCATATGCAAAGAAAGATATCTGTCACAACAAGAGTTAATAACATTAGAAATCTGAAAGCAATGTCAATATGGGAAACTTAAATTACTTCCAAAAAGTTAAAATCAAACAAAATCTTCCTTATCTACTAAAAATGACTTTTTTATGTATCTGCTTGGAAAACTATTTGTGATATATTGTTATGTAGGAAGAAAAGGCAATCCAAATAGCCTGGCCTAATTTTTGTAAAAATTTGTTATTGAACAAATTTTTATATTTGTTCTTATATGTATTAATAAAAAAGTTTCATATGTCCTCATTAAGAAATCTGTTAGACTTATAAGTGGTTGGTAGAACTCAGTTATTTGCATGTTTTGATTAAAGATTAACTGAAAAGTAACTTCATCAGAACTCAGCAAGATGCAACACTGTACAGAATTCTAGGTTTGGAATGAACTTCATAAAATCCCAAATATGAAGATTACACAATACCAAGGCTCTTAACCCATTTCTACTCTTGACAGTATCTGGTTTGAACTCTAAACCTTTCATGTATTCAGATTCATCTGTGGTCGGTGCTTTTCTACCATGAGTCTGAGAACATGCACCAGTAACTTCCTGTCCCATCTCATCCTAATACCCTCTCTGAAATGTGTAATGAAAGAGCAAGTAAAGGCTCCTACACTGAAGAATACTGCCGCTCACACACTGCCCCCCCTCTGCAGGCATCCCGACAGGAAGCCCCATCCTTCCTCCTGGGATACAGTCAGGAAATGACGATTCTTTAAGGGCCATCAAACCTTGTTTTATTTCTAAATCCTAGGAGGGAATCCCCAAAGCTGTGGGCATCTCAGGAAGTAGAGTGACATCGGTACCTTCTCTTTCTTGTCTTTCGACCTCTTCCTTTCCTTGTCCCCTTCCTTGTCTTTCCTAGAACTCATTTGTTTCTCCTTGTTCTCCTTGTTCTCTTTCTTCTTCTGTTTCTTTTTCGTTGGACTTTTTTCTACGCCATCGTCCTAGAAAACAAATGGGGCTGTGAGCTTTTCCACAAACTTTTAATTTCCTCATTTACTTTCTAGAAAAAAACAACTAAAAAGCACTGCCCTCAATGGTTCATCACTGCACCCACAGAAGTGTGTCCTCAAGCACACAGCCTTAAAGCCATCTGCTTCAACTGAAGCCTAGAGAGGCAGGTGCTCTTCACCACATAGGCGTCATTATTCCCACGGAAAAAAACTGGAGACCAGAGATTACAGCTAGGTAGTAACTGGTAAGGTTGCTGGAATCTGAATTTAGGTATGCTAGACTCAAACCCATACTAGTTCATGTACCCACTGCTGAGCCTCCTGGAACCAACCTCAAGGTGCAACAAAATGAAATCCCATAGTCTTCAGTCCCTGATTCAACAGGCTGAAATGCTACCAAGTTACTTTTCACTTTCCTTAGATCAGAGGTTACAAACTGACAGATCTGGGCCAAGTCTGAACCACAGGAGAGTTTTTTTGGCCCAACAGTGAACTGCATCCTAGGTGCCCCCATGCACAAGGCACGCGCTCCCTGATCAACCAGTCTCCACACTCCTCATCAGCCCAGCAGTGAGGCTGGGCATCAGCTGCCATTTATCGCTAAGTTTCGTGGCTCCCTTTATTTGCTTTCATTATTTCAATCACTGATTTTACATGAACAACAGGTTAAGCAAAGATACATGTATTTTCTATTTCCATTTTATCTACTCTGGTATATAAACCAAACACACTTCAAATGGTTTTACACAAGCTGGCACAATAAACGTAACTCAGAAAATCATCTCAACCGAAACCCAGCCTCGCACCTTTACTTCTCCTTCTTCTGATGGATTGTCTGAGTGTCGAGGAGATGAAAACTCAATTCCATGCTCGTCTTTCAGCCTCGGTGCTTTGTTTTCCTTTTTCACTCGAGGCTTCCGTTTCTTTAATTTGGCCTGGAAACGAGAAGAAAATGATGATAAAACTACAAATCAAGTCCCTCAAAAGCATGACCACATAACAGGACGATTCTTTGAATAGTAGCAGCCACATAACTCAAAAGGGAAACTCAAAAGAAAATTCAAGGTAGTGCAATCAATTTTATCTGAAGGAGAAAAAAAAAATCATCCTGTGCCTCACAAAAATGACCATATCAGTGAACCCACTGACTCCATTTTTTGGAATTCAATCTCAACACAAAATTCAAAAGAAGGAAAAACACCTTCGCACAAATACAAAGAAAGATAATATGCAAAAGACAGTAACAGGAACATAAAAAAAATGCAGAAGCATGCTGTATCCAGAAATAAGGAAAACGTGTTTATCTACTCAGATACAGTATTATCCCAAAGTAAAAGCATGGTCTCATCTATCTCTCCAGAACCTAACTTACAGAATATCCTCAACACCGTATATTGTCTATGAAAAACAGACATGAAGAATGACATTACTTACGTAATGGGACTTTGTTAAGGACAAAGTATGGGATTGGGATTTTCTTCCCTAAAATTTGCTTTGTTTATAATGCAGGGAAATTAACACAAATGGCATAGCTCTACGAAGATCACAGCATCCGGTCCCATCACTTCATGGGAAATAGATGGGGAAACAGTGGCAACAGTATCAGACTTTATTTTGGGGGGCTCCAAAATCACTGCAGATGGTGACTGCAGCCATGAAATTAAAATCACTCTGATTTGGCTTTCCATACAGTTTCTGTAAGGAGATTTTCCTCTGTTCATTCCTACATTCATTTGTAATCTGTCCATTCATTCCAACAAATATTTGACTGTCTAACATGTGCTAGGCAGTGGCTAGAAGAATGAGTAAGATACATACATGTGATCTCTTCTCAGGTAACCACTTGTCTACTGGATGGAACTTTAACTTCTGCAGTCAGTATTTCTTCCTTGTTCTGTTTTCTTAGAATAAATTATTTATTTATTTGGCCACACCAGGTCTTATCAGTTGTGGCATGCAGGATCTTTGATCTTCATTGTGGCATATGGGATCTAGTTCCCTGACCAGGGATCAAACCCCAGTCCCCTGCATTGGGAGCTTAGAGTGTTAGCCACTGGACCACCAGGGAAGTCCCTGTTTCCTTTTTTTAAAAGTGTTTTTCTTGTAAAGGTAATATACACAAATTGCAATTAAAATAAAACATTGCAGAAACAGTGGTATCTAACATTTATCCTGCACTTAGTGTGCTGGCCATTGTTTAAGGTAGTTTACGTATATTATCTCATGTAATACTCATAGCCATCCTAGGAGAGAAGCACTATTATTCTTATTTACTAGGAGGTGAAGTCTCTTGCCCACAGAGTTGGACTGTGAAGGAGCTGAGTGCTGAAGAATTGATGCTTTTGAACTGTGGTGTTGGAGAAGACTCTTGAGAGTCCCTTGGACTGCAAGGAGATCCAACCAGTCCACTTTGAAGATCAACCCTGGGATTTCTTTGGAAGGAATGATGCTAAAGCTGAATCTCCAGGACTCTGGCTACCTCATGCGAAGAGTTGACTCATTGGAAAAGACTCTGATGCTGGGAAGGATTGGGGGCAGGAGGAGAAGGGGACGACAAAGGATGAGATGGCTGGATGGCATCACGGACTCGATAGACTTGAGTCTGAGTGAACTCCGGGAGATGGTGATGAACAGGGAGACCTGGCGTGCTGCAATTCATGGGGTGGCAGAGAGTCGGACACGACTGAGTGACTGAACTGAACACACAAAGGCTACTGGTACTGGCTGTAACCTGTACTATCTCCTAACTGTGATTTGCATCTTTCTAGGCTTGAAGAGAAATGACAAGTTGAGGAAATAAAAAGTAAAGCTCAGAGGAGTCCATTAGTAACTCAGCTGAAATCTTTCACTGATCAGGTAAGGTCACTGCAACTGAAGTCCACTTTCTGAATTAACTGTGCATCCTAATCACCCATTTTATCCCTGGGACCTGTGACTACACATAACCAGTGTTAGCTGGAACAACAGGCAAACCCAATGATATAAAGATAGTAACAAGATCTATGCTCCAACATTAACGAAATGACATAAAGCAACAGTGACAGTCTATCTATCTAGACCAGCGGCACTGGGAGAGATGAGAACTATTTTGAGGCAATATTCTAGGAGAATGGGTTTATGCCAAGGTGTTCAGGTGTTCAGTTACTACAGGAACATTCCTGCCATTACCAATCAAACCATTACCACTGGACAAGCTGACAAGGAGAGGACAGCATTCTGTGCTGCACCCGAAAGGACATCTCTTGCCCACCTAACCCTGCAGGGCAGGAGCCTCAGGCTCCAGGGGACGCCCAGCCGACAGCTACACTCACCTCTTCCCCGCCCGTCACGGCGCCCTCCTTCTCCAGACTCTTCCTGAGCAGCTTCAGCAAGTAGTCTGCTCGGGTCTGCAGCTGCTTCCCCTGCGGCTTTTTATCTGTCTCCACGGGCAGAATCTTCAACAGGAAAGGAAGAGAAGCACCCGGCATGGCCCACAGCCCGGTTAGTGGATCAGGATGAACAGAGATGACACACAGCTGAACGATCCTTTCCCTCCCCAACCACCCAGAACACAGATAAAGCCTCAGATCCTATCTCATGTCCATGGCTCCCAGTCACTGACATCCCTTATGAGCCGTTCTCATTTTAAAAATGGGATGGAGAAATCCAGCTCTCCCACTGGCTCCTACCTGTGCTGTTAACAGGGTAGAACAACTCAGGTAGGAGGGGCTTGTTGGCTTCGTCTGCTAGAGCATCCCAGCCGTCGTGGATTTCCTCCTTCCAGGAGCAGGGAATCCCTGGAGCTAGGTTAAAGCTTCATTTTAGATTGAAAATGCTTCTTAGAGCATTGCCGGAGAGCACTGAGCTACGCCAGGACGCAGCTGGGCCTCCTGGCCGGGCTGGATGTGGTCTCAGTGCTTATGGCAGGGTGCCAGCACCCTCTGAGAACACCGCACCTGGGATGAGCGCTGAGGGACGTGCCAGGAAAAGCCCTGCCGGGAGCCCAACATGGAGCGCATCCTACAAAAATTTGAGCCAGTCAGCTTTCCCTGCTTACAGCTCTGAGCACGGCCTCACTACTAGGCAGCCTGATGTGCAACGGATAGGGTGGGAGGCTTGATTTTCTGGGAGAAGTATAGCCTGTGTTTAACTCCATTACAAAAAATACCAAGGCATGGCTCATTCTTTCTCCAGGTGGAGAACTGATCCAATATCGTTTCAAAGAAAGTGCCAACAACTCAGGCTGGGGAATGCTTTTATTATTAATAATCCAACCCTGGTATTTGTTGCAATGAGATCTAACCTACGATAAATTTCAGAATTTTAAGATTTCTCCTATATATTTCCCCAAAATTTCACCTGGCTATTATCTTCAGCTCTGAAATAGCGCCACAGTCCACTAAAAACAGTAATGTTTTCAAGGATAGAAACCCCAGGAATTTACTGTTGTACTAATCTTCAATTTGATCCCCCACCCCTCAGAAAACATTTAAAAGTAAGCCATTGATAAAAAGATATACAACAAATCTTCTAGAAATCTCCAGCACCACAGATAATCACTTACTTTGTCAGTTAACTTAAGCTCTGGATCCGTTTTAATTAGCTCCCAGTTTCCATAACCATGTTCATAAATTCCCAGCAATAGACGGGAGTCGTCCTCTACTCCCCACCAACATCAAAATGTGCAGCTTTGACACGACAGGATAAGCAATATCTGAAAAGATTTCCAAAGCAGGAAGACATGAGAGGAGAGTCCTTTCTGATTTGTAAACAAACACAAATGAACACAGACAAAGCATTCTAGTACATCAGAGAAAAGACAATGAAAGCACTACACTGTAACTTCATATCTGTTTTCTAACGGCACAACCACCCGTGCATGGGTACATGTTATACTCACTTTTTTTTTTCTTCAGGGTCTACAGGGATAGATTTATGCAGCATCTCAAACTCTTCTTCATGTTGGATAATAGATTTCACATTAACTTGAACCCCAGATATCTTGATAGTTGGGCCTCTCTTTTTCCCTGGTCCTTTCCCTAAAGAACACCAATTGCATATCTGTTATGTGAGAATTCACTGTTTCACAGAAAACAGATGAACAATCCTAAATGCTCTCTTATTCCTTCAATGTATATCTCTGGTTTACTGTTAATCCAAAGATACAATCAATAAGGTAAAAAAATTTTCTCAATTAATGTTTGTAAAATAATCTTTAAACAGTTTGGTTTTTTAAGATTTAGATTTTTCAGTCCAGCAGTGTTTATAATTGTATTTTAATCTTCCTCTTCGTTTTATAGTTTGGCTCTAAAATTAATTAATTTTAAGGAGTAATATAAACACTTAAAGATTTTTCTTTGGTTTTTATAACCCATCAATAAATTGTTTTAAGATGAACTTCTTGACTATAAAAGCCTAAGATCAAGTTAACACCTAACACATCTGAAAGGATGAACACAGTCAGTCATGGAAAGGTTATCCCTAGCTCAAGTTTCAAATTAAAGTAATCCCAGAGGCAAAAACAAAGCAGGTCAACTCTAACCACAGACCTTCTGGCCAAAGTCGAAATCCATGAGATAATGACACTTGTCTGTGAGAGAAAAGACAGCCCTGGGGACAGGGATGAAGGCAAAGTTCTCCACGCTCCTTGTTTTACAGTTCTGACTTGGGGCCATGCAAATGGTTTACATAATAAAACATACAACGTTTCATAAAAACAAGAAAAGCAGTCCCTAGAAACTGAAATGTAAACGAGATACTAAACGACTTACCGTCAAGTTATAACCACACAAAGAACAATTTCAAACAATTTTACAACACGGTACTTTGTATATTGCTAATGCATGTATTTTAAGGACAAAAAGAAATGCAAAAGAATCAGACTTTGCACTGAGAAGTCTTACTGTCAACAGTAACACTGGGGCGTTCCTTGGCAGTCTAATGGTTAGGGCTCAAGGCTTTCACTGCCATGGCCCAGGTTCAATCCAAGGAACTAAGGCTAGGAAGCTGAGAGACAGCCAAAACAAGCAAACAAAGCAAAACAAAAGAAAACACCAGTAAAACTGGATATTAATATTTGGAAATATGTGTAAGACAAATACATGATTATGCTAACGTTTCTAGGAACAAAAATGTCTTGTCTTGAGAAAAGAGGTATCAATAATCTTACATTAGAATTGGAGACTAGATTCAGGAAATACGCTAAGTGCCAGTTTATAGAAAATACAGGTATATGGGAGCAAGTTAAGTAATGCCCAGAGAAAGCAATCCATCCGATTCAGACTGTGAATAAGCACAGAAAAGAGGTATGTGGGCGAGGGGGCACCTGTCACAAGGAAATATTCCCAATTATGCTGTGAGGTGGACAAAGCAAGGTACAACGGTATGCATGCTACATCATCAACTGTGTTAAAATAGTATCTATTCCTTTTTTGAACATACATATATTTTTTACATTTTTAGAAAGAGACAAGAAACAGGGATAGCTGGTTTTCATTTTTGAGCCATATGAGTGTAATACTTATTCAAACCAATTACAAGGAAAAAAGAAAAACGCTGTAATGCTAAGGTTTACTTTTGAATGCATTCTGGGTGCTACAAAAGCACACATTTGGATCACTGTCTCTACCACTCAAGTTTCTCTTTCTTTCATGGGGGGAAAAAAACCAAAAACCACACCTAAAAAATGTTTTCGACTATATTCAAGGTATTTTAAATTCAAGAAGAAAATTTCGGAGCACAGATAATGCTCTACTTGATGAAACAGCTAACACTGCACGGCAAACGTGATGACAAGCACTTCCGGTGTATGTGTAAGAAGTTATTCAAGTGGCCATCCAAGCCCGCTGACTGGGGGCTACTACTCCATCCTGCCCCAGAGCCTTGAGGCTATCACTTGTCTCAGATCTTGCAGCTGAGAACCATCAGGACCAAGATTCCAGGTCCACTGGCTGCCTCCTACGTGTGAACCTCTAATCACAGCTGACAGAGCCTCCTGTGAGCAGCCTCAGTGAAGGGAGACACAAGACTGGAGGCAACTGCACAGACAGACCACAGTCCAGGGAACTGGAAAGGTCACACCTTCATCTCTTTGAGGCACAACTATAAGGGCGTCCTTCAACAGCAAGGACATCGGCTCTCTCCTGATGCCTCCTGCTTGTAGAGGACAGGAAAAAGCACTTTTGGTGTGTCAGAGAAAACACGCTCAAGTCAAATTCAATCATGACAAATTCTAGTGCCAAGAAAGTCTCACTCTCACAAAGAGTGTTAAAGAATTCAGCTGCTGCTTTGTCTATTCGGATTAATTCTCTAAATCGTTATCACAACAAAACAACACCTGTATGTGCATCCAAGATAATTCCTATTGGTGGTCTGTAATGTACTCACTTGCAGCCGCAATACAAATGTGCCCAGTCGGGCTTTACCTCCTCAGATCTTTACGTCATTCAAACCAATGTGAACTTTCTACAGGAACATTAAAAAATCATTCTGCTTGTTCAGTGCTCTGCACCCTGGGCAAATCAGCTTCATCTGGGAGTAAATCTTTGGGATCTAACAACTGAGTTCACATAAAGGCAGATGAGCATACACACTTGAAAAACAGAGGAAAGCACAGGATACAAGTGTGAAGCAAGAGAGAATAGACCCCTGAGCAGCAGAGATCCCACACTAAGGCAGACCTGCTGACTTACCCTCGCCGGCGTTTTCTTTCAGCTGCTCTTCATACTCCTGCATGGTGACACACAGCTGTTGTGAATCAGTTCCCCCAAGCGCTTCAGATCCGCCACAGACTTATCTACCAGCTCAGCATCACGAGCTATGCACTCCAGCCTGCGGAGAGACCAACACCGGGACACACCTCAAGGCCCTGTGCCCTTGTGAGCTGCCGCTTGGTTCTGCATAAGCTTGCTCCTGCAAAGATTCTCTTCATTCCTCAATTGACTGTTCCAAGGCTCCAACAAGAACCCTCCAGCAGTGACTATGCCTAACTTACTCATTTTCCATCATAAAGAATTTGACTCGGAAGAGTCCACAAAAACAGACTAAGTCAGAAAACAGGGGAAAGGGCTCGGCTGTATCGGCTAAACGGGCCGACGGGTGAAGTGCCCAGAAGCTATCAGCGCTAGTTTGCTTCTCTGTGCTCACTTTCCTTTCTCCAGCCTACTTCCACTCACTGCAGTGTTCCTAGAAGCAAAGTGCAGTTACGTCTGCAACACCTTCTGTTGATCTCCAAGTCATCTGGAGCTTGTCATGTCTAAAACTCAGACTGTCAAAGGTGCCAGACCTTAAAAATGGAAAATAGAACCAAAAAAAGAAACTGCTACATAATAGAAGGGAAAAAGAGCTGGATAAGAAAGTATTGTGTTACTAAGCTTACCGTTCAAGAGGGAGACCAAACTTCTTATACGCCTTGATGAACCTAGGAAAATGATTAATAAATCACATTTAAAAAGCAGACTTCAGCTAGGCTGGTGCAAACACATCCTGTGATGAAATATGAGCCATAAAAATGGTCAAAAACATAAAAACGGTCAAAAAGAGATTCTGCCCATCCTTTCAACTGCCACTAAACGAAGGACTATTGAATGCCTTTGAAAATGGCCAATGTAAAATGAGTGCTAAAAACCTTTTCAAATCAAAGATCAACTTTATTCTCAGTGACTGGTCGTGAAACTGCTTAAGGATGTAACTGAGTATGGTGGCTTAACTCTAGCACTATAATTTTTGGAAGGTACAAGTTTATAGGTAATAGGTAATAATGACTTAATAACCACAACTCTTATGATAAAATCCAATACAGTTTTACTGGTCTATTCAGCCCATTGCTGTTACTTTCAATTCCAGACTACAATATTTTCCATTATGTTCTGGTCAATAATACATCTAGAAGAGTTTTAGGACTGCCTCAAGTACTTATTGTAATAAGGCAAAGTAAAATAAATGTATGACTTTTAAACTTTTAAGGCAAAACTATTTTGGAAACTCTGACTCCTGCCAAACGGTGTGTCCAACCTAAAACCTAATCATCCTTCCACAAGTCTCTAAACTATGCTAAATGCCAATATATATGTAATCTGTTTGCCTCCCTAGAACCAATCACTAGCATTTTCACTAAAACAGCAAGATTCACAATATATGAAGGGTATCACTGTAAAATGCCAAATTATCTGGTTAGCTAACAGTGAAAGAAGAGATACCATGGAGAAAAAAATGAGAAGAGAAGGTGCAGCAATCCTTAACAATGGTGATGAATCTGACAACAGCTAAGAAACAATATTAAAGGAATGGCATGGATATAAGGATTAGGAAAGTGCTGTATGTACTTAGGAAAGTACTGTATGAAAGCAAGCCTGAGGGTTACTCCTCAACTCTCCGTTTCTTCTTCTTGACATATACTGAAATATTTTACATCTGAAATAGTATGTCCTTTGAGCCTACTTCAAAATAATAGTGAGACAGAGAAGCACTCTAGGAACGATGGAGTAATAAGGACCCCTGAAAATGTGCTCCTTCACAAAAGCAAGAAGAATACTGGCAAAAACTGTCCAAGTCAACTTTGTTGGAATGCTGGCAATTAACCAAAGGCTTGCATCTAACTTATAAGCATATATTCAAGAAAACAGCTGAATCTCAGTATGCATGGTGAGCTCTCTGCCATTCTGACTTGCTCTATTTCCCGTGCCCTCTCCCCAACACCAAGACTGCCTTGAAAACCACTCTCCCAGCTTCAGCAACACAGCAGCCATTACAGGGAGCAGAATGGGCTTGGAGCTCCACAGAGTCCCTCCCCAGAACACAGTGCTATCTGGCCTGACCGACGGCACCCTGAGAAACTCCATTCTCAGGCTTGTCTTCATTTGACTTGGGTCTTTGTGAAGACACTGTCCATAGTTCATCAGTCAAAAATTAATTAGAGACAAAGGTTTAATACCATGGCTGTCTGAAGCAGCATTATAAGCTGAGGATGAACAAGCACTGGACTTGAAAAGTACAATAACTAAGATGAAAAAAAAAATTACAGGAGTAGATGTGAACTGACAAAAGAAAAACATCAGTGAAAAGGTAAGTCAACTGAGACTATTCAGTGTGAAAGAGAAAAAGAATAAAGACTATCCTTCAAAAACAAAGGAGAAATTAAGACATTCGGAAATAAGACACAACTTGTTGCTGCAGACCTGCCCTTAAAAGAAATACTAAAGAAGAGTACTTGGGGCAGAAATGAAGACATAAAACGATAACTCAGATCCACATGAACAAACAACAGCCTCAGGAGGATACCCGAGTAAGTAAAAAACACGGTGCGTACGTATTTCTTTCAGTAACTTTTTACTTCTCCTGAATGATTTTAAACCTGTCTGACAATAAAAGCACAAAAATGGAGAAGGAATGTACCTAAACTGGAGTCAAGTTTTAGAATACCACTGAAATTAAGTTGATATTAGTCCAAACTAAATTGTTCTAAGTTAAAATATTACTATAATCTCCAGGGAAACCACTAAGAAAATAATTTTTTAAATGTAAAAAAAAACAAGAAAATTAGAATAGTATACTAAAAATCATGCAATACAGAAGAAGGCAGTAATGGGGGAAATAACGAAATGAAAAAGATACAAGACATAGAAAACAAACAGAAAAATGCAGACATAAATTCTATTTTATCAGTAATTGCATTAAGTGTAAATGGTTTAGAGACTTCAATCAAAACAAAGAAATCAATAGAATGAATTTTAAAAATACTAAATACAGCCTGTAAGAGTTAGATTCAAAGACACATATAGATTGCAACAAGAAAGGAAAAAGAAAAGATAGTACACACAATATCAGAAGATTTAGAGTATCTACATGAGTATTGAACCAAAATATAAGCTTTTAGACATAAACTGTTGCTGGAGACAAAGGACATTTTATGACGAGAAAAGGGCCAGTCCATCAGCACAGCATATTATCAAGGATACGCACCTAACAGCAGAGGCCCGAAATACAGGACGCAGTAGCTGACAAAATAGGAAAAACAAGCAACGCAGCAGCAGCAGAGATGCCAACACACCATTTCCAATAATGAACACAACAATCAGGCAGGCAGACGGTCAAAGAGCAGAGGACATCCGAGCAGCAGTGAGCCGCCAGGCCCAACAGCCACCGTCAGCACAGCCCACTCAGCCACAGCACAACATACAGCCCTCTCTGTGCGCCATGAGGGCAGGGCCACACACAAGACAGACCACCGATGCACCACGGTTAAGACGGTGCCCAGGGGAAGGGGCGCTGGCGTTTCACCAGTGTGTGTATGTATTTACGCTTTTCCATAATAAATAAAGAAGAAAAGAACAGATGTAATATTTAGTGGGAAACCCACCTCATGGCTTCAAATACTGACCTACAAGGACTACGTGATATAGTTAAATTAATAATATGGATTAGACCATAAAGCTAGCTATCTTCAGAGTTTCTACTTTCTTCACCTGTTTAAAAAGATAACATAGAACTAGGGGGGATGCAACAATTTTAGATTTTTCTGGAGGGCGGAGGGATGTGAATCAGACACCAACAAATGTGTAGTAAGTACTGATGTAGAAAGATGCCTAAAACTGACGGAAAGTGACAAGAAGCAAGCCGCCAAACAATATGCTGTGCGTAACAACATGTGTGTATCAGTAAGCCAGACGCATACCAGTATTAACACTAGCAGAAAGCAAACTGGGTTATCTGTACTCCTTTAATTTTTTATACCATTTCTTCTATATACATTGTTAAATATGCATGTATGTACTCAAATTCTTCAATAAAAACAAAAAAAGAGTTCCATCCAGAGGTGACCTCCAATAGCCTCTTTCCTCTCCGCTGGACTTATTTCATTATGAAATGTTCAGAGGAGAGAACAAGAGGTAAACAAAGAGCTCAACTAACGAAAAGCCTGGAGAAGGCAGAATCACCCTGGGGTCTTGGGGCACGACTCCTGTCTCCCTGCCGTCCTCCGCCCTCCTTGTCACCCAGGTCAGGAATGCACCACCTGAGGCTCACAGCATGCCCACCCAAACGTGAGGGGAGGGAGAGCAGGCCTCCACCAACCTCCGGATCTCAGCATCCGTGAATCCCTCCACCAGGTCCTTCCGCACACTTCGGGGACGCCCTCTGCGCTTGGGCTTCTTGTCGTCATCAGAGTCATCCGTCTCACTCTCAGAGGCAGAGGACCTCTGGGCCTGCCTCTTCGACTCAGTATCAGAGTCACTGTCATTTGTCTGAGCCTGAAAACGCAAAGGTACACTGTAGCAAACGCCAGGTCCAAGCGATTGAAGGACTAAGACCAGCCCATCTTAACTCCTTAAAGCTCGGAGCTTCCTCTTTTATCAGCAAGTCAATCTGCTTTTAAGAAAAGAGGAGGCAGACAGCATGCAATGAAAGATCCGCCTGTGTATTCACACTGCCAAAGGCAACTGCCTCCGGCCCACGTTGCTCTGGTCATCTGGCCATCACCAAGTACACTGGAATAAAAACATTTGAATTGTGGTTCATGTTTACTTCCTTGGGCAAATTACCTCTCCATACCTTTGTTTTCCATTTGTAAAAAGGGGATAAGAGCACCTATAATATAGGGTTTTCATATGAATTAAATGAGTCAATTAGTGTAAAAGCACTGACTTATTATGGCTGGTATACTGTGAATACTCAGTGACAACTACTGTTAGCTAATAGTGACTTAATAGGATCTTAGGCAAACCTGAGTGTGCTATCACCAACAAACTGAGTAATAAAAACACAGTTTATCTATTTCTATGTTCTTGCAAAAATTAAATTAGATAGTGCCTATGATGGTGCTTTGTTAACTAAAGCACCTTTATATAATCTCTTACTAAGTATTTATATCAAGTGCTACGAACGAACATTTACAGAGGAAGAGACATTTGACTCTGAAAGCTGAAGTCCTTGCCAATCAGAACCAAACTGTTAGCATTACTACTTCTGGTCTCAAGTGCAAAATGCAACCTTCGGTCAAACTCAAATCACGTTTGGCCATCTCTCACTCAAAGGGCCAAGACACAGAGATGGAACGTCTCCCAGGGATGCTCCTGGGCCCTGCGTACGCTTCTGCTTCCCTCTGCTAAGGTCCCGAAACTCTGTCCTGGAACCCTGCACGTCAGGGGCGCTCAGTGTTTTGTCTCACTCGATCACCTTTTTAGTGGAACTCCGAATTCGAGGCAACATGTAGATCTCTTCCAGCTCCTTCTGCCGCTCTTCCTCCTCCACTTTCTTCCTTTGCTCCTCTGGGATGATCTCATCCCAGTCCTTGTGAGGACGCTCGTCAAGCTCTTCTTCATCCTCCATCGTGGCAAAGTTGGCAACCTTACAACAAAAGGACCAGTCTGTGACCGACATTTCACTTTTTCCCAAACACCATCTCCTGAAACACCAACTCAGGCAGTGCTTTGAATCTAAAATGCTATGAATGATAAGAGGACTCCTACGATATTACATAATCAAAAAAATATCAGTTTTCTACAAATCTCTCCCTTATCCCCTCAACAAAATCTACTTGCTGAGTTCTAAAGTTCATCAGGAATTTTACTGAAGAATAAAAATAAAAAGATACAAACTGTTTTATGTTTATTAAAAGATGTGCTATTAAATCATACACACTTTCTAATATAGCAACTAGACCTTTTATTTATTTGCAGGCAGTTCCCTGGTGGTCCAGTGGTTAGGACTCCATGCTTCCACTGCAAGAGTGCGGTGGACACAGGTTTGACCACTGGTCAGGGAAGTAAGATCCCACATGCTGTGCTGTGTGGCCAAAAATAAACACGGATCATTACATCCGAATCCCTAATGTTAGCCCAGTGCTGACTGACAGGCCTGTGCACTGTAAACTGATACTGAACAGAGCTCATCTGAAACAAAGCACAACTCAAGGCAGTAGCTACTGTCCAGTCAACGGGCTACCTCATTCACTTTTATTGAAAGTATTGAAGCTAACGGTATTTGATAATTTCAGGTGCTCAAAACTGCGTTAGTCTCAGGAACAAAAACATAAAATGCAAAAAGTTTAGGCAAACTCGGAAGAATATTCCGTTTACTTCATGTTGTAGTCTGGTCACTAAGTCACATCTGACTCTTGTGACCCCATGGGCTGTAGGCCACCAGGCTCCTCTGTCCATGGGATTTTTCAGGCAACAATACTGGAGTGGGTTGCCATTGCCTTCTCCAGGGGATCTTCCCGACCAAGGGATCAAATCCCAGTCTTCTGCACTGGAGTCAGATTTTTTACCAACTGAGGTATCAGGAAAGCCTGATATCAGACATCTAATATCTATTTATACAAACATAATATGTTCCCAGAAAGAAAGTCATCTGCATGTATGCGTTTGAAAGCCTTCGACTATGGCTACAGAGAAACATCTACCAACTCTGGCCACTTCTGAGCAGCAGTGGGCAGGCCCCAGGCCTGGACTGAAGTTAAAGAGTTTTAGGGGTTCCATTCCTCAAAATAACTTAAGAGCTGACACTGAAATCAGAACTTTCGGGCAAAATTAACTCTAACTCCCAACATGAATATCATGTCTTCACAATCAGAATTTTAATATTACAGGACAAAACCAGAGGTGTGTATTTTCTGAGATTTAAAATTTAACATTTTTCTGTTCCATAAAATGAATTATCTGACTGATCTCTCAAGTTAAGCACTGTTTATACCTACTTTAAATCTCACTTTTAAAATGGTGTTAGTTGATACAAAGACCAATACTACAGATACATCACTGGTTCATGCAGCTGGGAATTTACCTTTCCCAAGAGTGGTATAGCAGTCAAGGGCCAGACTCTACAGGTCAGAATCCCTGTCTAAAGACGTAGTAACAACTCCAAACATGTGTGACTTTAGGAAATGTACTTAGCCTCCTTGTATCTCCTTGTTCCTCATCAATACATGATGGTAACAGTGGCTTCAACATAACACTGCTGCAAAAACCGAAAGACTGATACGCAGAACGCACTTAAACAGTGCTTACCGTGTGCTAAGGATTTTCTAAGGACTGGTTATTATTGCTTCAGAAACCGGCAGTCATAAACATCTCAAAAAACACATCTGTTATGTTTCCAACACGTTAAGTTAGCTTACCAAAAAAGAATTATTAGGAAAAGAAGGTCAATTCAGTGAAGAGTCCCTACTTAAGCAGAATCCTACCTAACCTGATGCTGGAACATAATGGCCAAAAGGGCTTTGGAAAGACAAGTGTCACCAATTATCTGGCTTCTGGTCAATCTGTAACATGCAGCGATTTTTCAGATCGAAATAATCATCTAATATTCTGACCAGGACACCATCATGAAGATGACTTCTGTATAAGAAGGGAGCATAGTCACAGGCGTGAAATCAGCTGAAACGCTAACAATTCACCTCCATCTTCTGCCTCCTTAAGACACATTAACTCGGATCCTAGAGCTCTGTGATCCACTCAACCCCTTTCTTTTCCTTCCACTGAGACAACTTCTACCTGTGGCCGACCCTGGACTTCATCACAAAGTACTGCTTCCTCCCAAACACTTCTAGTGGGCCTACCACACAGAATCATCCATGTAGCCTCTCACCTTCGTCACTAACATGCTCAGAACCAACAACGATGAACCCACTCAACCGCATTCTCACTTGAATCTGGGCAACTTTCTGCCACTTTGCTGGCTCTTCTGTGCCTCCTGAGCCAATCTTCTACCTTGGGATGAACAACTGATCCAGTTTTTCTGCCCTCAAGTAATGCTGGAGAGTCATTTGATCCTGCTGACTTGCTCTAACATGAAGCCCCACCTTCTAAATTCAGCTCTAGTCCCTATCAAGTCCTCCCAGCACCTCCTGGCCCGTGGATGGAGCCATCCCAAGACTTCTCCACTTCCCAGCAAACACCTCGCTTACTGATACGTAAGGTCACCAACTGGAGCATCTACATCTTCTCTCCCCTCTCCTTCCCAAAGGGGATGCTTCTTTTGTCTTTCAAAGGCCCGTTCCTCCACCTGTGCTTTAGATTATATCCCTTCCAGTCTCCTCCTGGGCAATGTGTAACCAAATTATCCTTCTTTCCTTAGAACCTTCAATGTTTTCCTATGCTCAAGCTCTTTCCTCAACCTAGAAACACGGTAACACCTTTAAAAAACCGTACCCTGCCTGAACCTTCCTTCCTTATAAATTACTTTCAACGTTTTTCTTACTAAGCTTTTTAATCAAGTCTATATTCAATGCGGTCACCTCCTACTCATCCAGCATCCAGCTTTTGCATTTAGTCCTGATCTCATTTAATTTTCTATCAAATTAGAACCATTCTCTGAAGAACCAGCCCTCTTCTCTGATGCTCCATTTTCTTTTACACCCACAGTTTTTATAATGTTTTATATCCAGCGTTTCAAAACTACTATTCATACAAATAATAAGATGACACTTCAGAAATTACAACCATCCCACAACTTCCCTAATGCCACAGCGTCATCAAGAGCTCCCCCACTGTCAGCTTCGATTTTCACACCTCTGACCTCTCTTTGTCACGATTCTACTAGCGTCTCTCTCCCAGCGCCCCGCATTATCTAGTTCTCCACCTGTCCCACTGACAGCACATTTGCAGCCTTACTCACACCAACTGTTTTTCTTCTAGCCACTGACTCTGGGCAAGGTGGACCACTCTGGTGGTTACCCCCATGGGAAGGACTGTACAGTCTATACTCACACCATACGAGGAACTCGAGAGAATGATTTTAAGGGCTATGAATCAAGTCAGGTAAAAAGAAAAGCACAGTGTGTCTTGCACTGACAAAGTACGGGACAGGCACTACTAATTATTGGTTCACAAATCAATGCCAAGGACTTTCTCAATGATTTTAATACCTTAAATTGTGACAAAAGTTCATCTGTTGCACTTGTTGAGACTTCATTCTCTCTCGTTTCAGCCAAGCGCAAAATCTCATCTATATCCATTTCCTGAAAGCACATGGTAAAAAGGCAACAGCGGTCAGCATTCACTGGGAATACTGGTGCAAATAAACCAGCCCTCTTCTCTGATGCTCCATTTTCTTTTACACCCACAGTTTTTATAATGTTTTATATCCAGCATTTCAAAACTACTATTCATACAAATAATAAGATGACACTTCAGAAATTACAAGAAATAAAACTGGAATAAAAAAGAGCAAAGACAAAACCCTCCATGATTTTCTCATTCTTTCCCATTCAATTCTGTAAGCACTTTCAGCCGTATAAGGAAAAAAAGAAACTGTGTTCTGCAAGTAACTACTTTTTCTTTAGAAAAGTCTCAGGCTCAGAATGTGCTTCCAGAAAAATTTAGACTCTCACAGATGATACTTATCAAGACATTCTTTCCCCTTGCTGTTACTTACCTGAGGCTCTGATTCCTCCCCTTCAAGCTCTTTGAAGAGATCCTCTGCTCCAAATTTCAAAATTGCTGTCAGCTCTTCTTTATTAAAAGGATTTGAACTGTAGAAATAAAACATAGTTGTAATCTCTCAGGGACATCAAATAACCTCTATTGAGTTCTAAATATCTATTCCTCCTAAAGAGATCCAACTACTGGTGAAAACAGAAATTCTGCCACAAGAAAAATGATCTCACAAATATTTCATGGTTTCTAATCCACAGGATGAATCTGCAGTGGTAAACTTAACAAAAGACTAAGACAGCAATTTTCTCCAGGAGGTTCATATATTCACATGGGTAAGCAAGAAAGATAATTAGCAACACAAAAGAAGGGAATCCTCTCTTCATCCTTTAATTCAGAAAGTTATTGTTCACCAAGAATTTTCAAATATCTCCTCTCTGGTCCAAAATAAAAAAACAAGCTTTTTCTGTCCTAGTTTTCTTTTTAGTGGAAAATCATCATCACCTAATTAGAAAGGGCTCATTTGATTTAACCTGTAACACAAAACTGTTAAGACTGCCACAGAAGGTACTCAACAGTTTGGTCAAAATGTAAACTCTGTAAGAGAAATTGCGGTGCTTCCAGATAAAGCCAGCTGAAGCTTAACTATTTTCCTTTCGTGCCCTTTTGCTTTCAATAGAAAGGCAATCTCCACACAAACATTTTTACCAATAATAAGGAACGGCTGCCAATTCAACCTGCTGCAGCCTCGCTGCTTCGAAGTCCAAGGCAATACAGCGCCAGGCAGAAAGCCTGACGGCGAGCACAGAGCTGCTGCTGCGCCTGCCGTGTCGCACGGCACAGCAGAGCCAAGAGCAAAAGGCCAGAGAGGAGGCAGGAAGACAGGAGGGCGCATGAGGAGCACTGATACACCCCCCAAAAAAAGAAAAGAGGAAGGAGAAACAGGGAAAGCAAAATAAATCAAAGTGTCTTCTTGCAGTTCCGGCTTGGTCCTTTCCAGGCAACCAATGGATTCATGTTTGTTGTAGAGCACCTCATGAGAAGAATGAATGAATCTCACGAATGACCAGGTAAAGTTGACGTCTGCTACCTCTCCCACCTCCCTGGCACTTACTTGGACCTCCCAGAGTTGTTTTCCAAAACTGTTCGGCCAGTGGTATCCATGCGCTGAATCACCAGATGGTCCAATACCATCTTCTTTTTGGCCCGTTCTATGATCTCTTCCTCCACGGTCCCCTTTGTAACCAAGCGGTAAATATTTACCTGTAGGAAAAGGCAATGTTGTGCTTATGCCTATTCACACACTGAGTAAGCCAGGAAGTTACTGGTCATACACTTTACAAACGGTGAGAAAGAACTGGTCCATAACTATAGGCTCATCTCATCTCAACCCTAAAGACAGCGTCTCTCTACTAGCTAATTAACAAATAGGTATCTACCCATAGACAATGACCTCCCCTCTAAGCCACATCCAAAGGCTTCTCCACTGACCTGCTTCTTCTGACCAATTCTGTGGGCTCGGGCTTGTGCCTGCAAGTCGTTCTGGGGGTTCCAGTCAGAGTCAAAGATGACAACTGTGTCCGCTGAAGCCAAATTGATTCCCAGGCCACCAGCCCTTGTCGAGAGCAGGAAACAGAAGTCCTGTACACAATGCAATATACTACTTTATGCAGTGGCCTCTCAGAAACAGCCGCACAGCCCACAAGCCCTCACACCTGGAGACCCCTGCAGATGCGAAGAAAAGTGAGACACGATGGACAACCTTTACAGAGGCTACGAGAATGTCAGGGTAGGGACTTGATGGAAGAGGGAATTCTCATTTGATTAAAAGGTTAAGAGTGGGTGCAATTAACTAAGGGAGTCAAGTAGAAATGGATAAGGCAACAGGAGCAAAACAATTAGTGGTCTTGCCCAACTAAAACTAGTATACAAGCAGTTAACAGAAACCAGACAAACTCAGTTATCAACGGATCACTTCAATAAGTTGCCTACATGCTTATTTCCTGGGTAGAGGGGAGTTATGCCCTGTAAGGCAGGCAGCCCATACAAGCAAGGAAACTTTATTGAGCAAATGTCCATTCATTTATTAGGCTGCTGAAGAATACAGAAACACTGTACTAACAGGTGACAGGACGGAGCCACTGGGCAGCACAGGACCTCAATCACCACGGCACACGCACCAAGGAAACCAGGGAAGGACAAGCTGAAGAGCTGCACCCGGGAAAGAGCCAGGCCCTGACACATCCCAGCTTCCAGAGCAACGCGTGACAGAGACAGGGCAGGCACCCCACCCCCGGCTGCATCTTGAGAAAGTGGCTCTCCAACACTGGCAATTCTGAAGTATCTTTTGATAAAACGGCTGTATTTAATACACATACACAAACGCAATGAAAGGGTCTCCCCAGTCTAAATAACAGTCATTCACCAACACTGTCATAGAACTAAAAAGAGAGAGAGCTGTCTCACAAGAACTTTGAACAATTCCAACAAAGAACTGATCATCAGGGGTGTTGAAGCATTGAGTCTGTGATCCTTGGTAGAAATGCCCAGCAGTTCCACACTCTAGAGCAAAGCCCACTGGTAAACACTTGAGAATAAGACGTCTAAAACACAAGCAAAATCTGAGCTCTGAATGACCATAAAAAGTTATTTTCAATGTCATTCTTTATCAAAGGTAGTATGCATTATATTAAGGTATTAGTTATGTCTATTACCAAATAGATAGGTTAAAAACTATGAAACTAAAGGGCGAGGTATAGAAGTATTCATTCATAAAAGTATGATTATAGGGACTTCCCTGATGGTCCAGTGGCTAAGACTCCATGCTCCCAAAGCAGGGGGCCTGGGTTTGATCCCTGGTCAGGGAACTAGATCCCACATGCCTCAACTAAGACTAGGCACAACAAAATAAATTAATACATTAAAAAAAAAAAGTATGAATATAAATTGTTTGGAAAAAGTGATTCAGCAAAAGGCACTAAAAACCTTTTTTTCATGCTCACATCCTCTTAACATCTGAGAACAATAAAATGGTTAAATAAATAAGGGAACAGGCATGAGAAATATTAGAAACCATGTTTTTTTTAAATCTTTAAATGATATGGAGAAAATGCTTAGAGTAGAATTTTGAATGAAAGGTGACAAGACTATGCAACCTGATTCCAACTGGGGCAAACATATAAACAAATAAAGGGTTTCCTCTGGGAAGAATGAAATGGACTCAAATGATATGAATAGGAAGCTGGAATGGGAGTTTGTACAGCTTTTCTTCTTTGTACTATTCACCAACTTGCAAAATTTCAAAATGTGTATATAATCCTTTCCCCCAGTAATAAAGTACATAAATTTTTGATTAAGAAAGACTCAAGTTTGCAGAAAACGGTAGAGAAACCGCTTTCTCCATCTAGCCATGGAGCAGGGGGATGAGTGGAGAACTATGAAGAAACCGACTTTAGTTTTTTCTGACACAGGGCAGTATGAGACATTTATCTCACACTGAGTTTCAAACTGAGAGCAGGGCACAAAAAGCCAATCCCAACACAGTCAGAATAATAAGAGCAGCTGACGCTGACGGCGCGCTTGCTCAGGGCTGCGTGCTGACTGTTACACTGGAGTCGCCACCGCAGGGTTGCGAGGCGGGGAGTGAAGTCACGTGAAATTCTACAGGTGACGAACTAGGAGGAGGAAAAGGAGGAGTGGGAATTAAATGGTTATCAATATTTTTAATAACTCAATTCCTCTTGTCTTGACTATTCAGAGCCTTGGTTCTGAAGAGATTAGTGTCTAAAACTCTTCAAGGAAAACTAAAATTTTAGGCTAGAGAAGAAGCCAGAATATCACAGTCTAATTGGCCAGTGTACAATTCGAGGGGCAGGAGTCCTGCTGTTCTGGAATGACAGACACAGCGCTTAAGCTCACGAGAAAGCAGAAAGTGAAGTCCGGTCTTTCTGCACAGAAGAGTCGCCTGGACTTCAGAGGCTCCCAGGTTCTCTCCACAGACTGCTTAGTCCCACCTCCAGCGTGCTCCTTGGCTTCCTACCCTCCTCACACCACTACAGCCCCCCATGCTAAACCTCTTTCCCCTCCTCTCAAATCCCACAGTGTTTAACAGCTTGACAGGCACACATTACAAGGTTACAAGGCTTCTAACTTGTCCTAAGGGCTTTTCCACACATGCCTTAAAAACAAAATACTTCATACTGCCAAATTCAAGCTGAACACCTAACAGATGAACCGATGCTGCTATCAGCCCAAGCAAGGGAATTAAGCCACATCCCTACCAAAGCCCAACAAATCTGAGACACAACAAACATACCTAAGATTCAAGTCTCCAAGAGTACAGGTCAGAACCTTCTCAATTAGCATCCATGTCAAAGTCAATCCTATTGGTCAGCCCTTCGCAACTTGGCCTTGTTTTCCTTCTAGGCCCAGAAATTTGCCATCTGGGAGCACCAGAGCGCACTCTGTTGATATCAGAGCTACTCTGCCATTAATTCAGCCCAGGGAAGAGAAACAAGCATGGATATGCTTTTCCGGAGTGACAAGCAAATTAAGAGGTGCCTTTTACGTCAGTGATTTCTCTTATCAGGTAGGACAGTTGCACTGTGAACTGTTTCTGAAACAGAGTACATTCAGCTAGAACGGCTTCCCTCTTGATACAGAGCCCAGACTGCCTAGGTAGCAAAGCCATGCATGCTGTACCTCAGACCCATCTGCGTTGAAGTGGTCCAGCGCCTGTTTTCGGATTTCTCCCTTGATGGAACCATCAGACGCTGTAAAAATAAACCACGAGAAAATCATAAGGTAGGAAGATCAGCTGCACTCAAAATAGAACAGAAGACTTGGAACCTTCCTCACTTCAACACCCTCTGAGTAAAAATAACCAGAACACACTGGCCAATGCCGTCCAGGGGCTATGCTTGAGCAGCACCCCCAGCCCGCCCCAAGCTCTCTGGCTACACACTCAAGCTCAGAAGCTTCTGGTTCTGAAGGCCACCTACGCTCATCCAAGGGTCAGAATAGCTGCTAGGACATAAGGAGAAAGACGGCAACCGCGCTACGCTTAGAGACTTTGTCTGACTCTCCATCTGTGGGTACTCAAGAAACTAGGAAACACTGCCGCTGGGCACCTCACAATTAGCTCCTGCAGAAAAGCGATGCTCCTAAGTTAATATGGCTGAAAGCTGCCCTGTTACTAACTGCTATATACATCAAAAAACCCTTTACATAATTTTGTTTGGAAGACATTTCCCCACAATATTGAAAACATTAAGCTGGTCATATACCCCAGCTTTCCCAAAAACTAAAGCGTTCAAGCAGCCAAAATGTATCCTCAAGAGAGCCTCTGGCATTTCCCAGCACGTACAATTCTTACATTAGACTGTATCTCAACTCTAGGTCCAAAACAATGTCATGTAGACATACCATATAATATGTGGATACTGAAGAATTACTATCTGGGATTGGGGGCAGGAGGAGAAGGGGACAACCGAGGATGAGATGGCTGGATGGCATCACTGACTCAATGGACTCGAGTCTGAGTGCACTCCAGGAGTTGGTGATGGACAGGGAGGCCTGGCGTGCTGCGATTCATGAGGTCGCAAAGAGTCGGACACGACTGAGTGACTGAACTGAACTGAACGCTGTATATAAAACATTTCTCACTCTTTAAAATCATTTTCATATTGCAGCCCTTTAATCACCACTTGATATCAACTACCTCATTTTACAGAGGGCAAAACTGACCAGACAGATGTTGTCCGCTAGCCGGTCATCAGTGGCGGGGCAGGGCGGGGTCTGGAAGGATGCACAGCTCAGTGCTCTGCCCACCAAACCCAGAGCCACCTGACACAGGCAGAATCACACGTGGGAACCCTCCTTCTTCTTTCTGACTACCAAGTCTACCTGACAGCCCTGACCTAAAGATAAGTTTTGCAATCAGAAAACCCAAATGCCCTCTGTTCAGTATTCTCACTAAGCAAAGGCATTAGGCATGATAACCTGAGCAGACACCAGACTACTCATTCTCTAGAGAAAAAAGTAACATATCCTTATTTCACTGGATGCCAAAGGATGAGCCAGACCTGAAAGCACCTGGGGATCAGATGTACTGAAAGACCACTGACTCTTTCTGCTGTGCTACTTCTGATAATAACCACAGTATCTAAGACAGCTGCTGAAAGACCATGCCAGGTATTACGGATATAACTAGGTCTTTCAGGATATTCTGAAAGACAATCTGCACTGAGTTTTAAAGCTTGGTCTTCTTAGAATCACTAGCTTCAAGTATCTTCAGTATCAGCCTAACTGCATTAGTCCATCTGAAACTAAAGAAAAAACTTATTTAATAATTTTAAGTTATGCCTTAAATGTCTTAAAAATCAAAGGATTAAAAAATATTAGGCCAAATGAATTGCACACATGCCTATACACAGATTACAGGTAAGTTTTTGTTTTTTTATTGTCTAACATGCAGAAAAATACTATGCTAAAGAAACTCCTTCTTCCTCCTTATTTTTCTCCTAATCTTACTGGATATTAATGAATGAAGACAAAAAACCTTTAATTTTACAAAAGTAAAATTAAGACCCTCCTGGACTCTTAATCTCAATTTGTTTCAAACAAGAAAACTCTTTGTTTTCTACCTGAGGATAATTTAACAAGCAAAGCATACAACCCAGGAGGGAGAGAAGGAGAGATCCTTACCTGGAAAGGGTAGTGCTTAATAGTCAGGTACTCAGCCAGGATATCCAACATCCTCACCATCTGAGAGAAGATAAGGACTCTGTTTCCTCTTTCTCGAAGTCTTGTCAACAGTTTATCTAATAGAATCAGCTTCCCACTGCTCCTGATCAGGGACTGAAGAACGAAAGACACGATCATGATCAATCTGCCCTTCACCTCTAAGAGTTCATATTTCTAAAATCATCTTAAAGCTTCTGGAAGGCTTCTACAATCTAGCTGACAAGCAATTCCTGAAATGCTCTTTACCTGGTATCTGTGACAATATCCTTTCCAATTTTTCCTAGCTATTTGGTTTTCCTCACCTGCTTTTAAAGCTTCTTTTGATGCTCCTTGAAGAGCCATCAAGGAGGAAAAGGAGTGTTCTGAGTAAAAGCATCTACAGAAATTAAACTGTCCGTAAGAAACTAATTACAAACAAGGTAGGCACACACCAGAAGAACTTCCTGTCCGTTTTCCCTTTCATTTTCTTCAGGGGGTTTAATCAGGTGACAGTGGTTGCAGCATTTCTTCAGTTCCATCACAATATTAAGGAAACCAGATGTGCTGCCTCTTGTTCCTTTGGCAAGAGCCTTGTAATTCCTGGTTAGAATCCATCTGCAAATTAAGACAATAATGATATTATTAGATACACAGAAAGAGAGCAGGGTATACCAGAAGATGATAAAAGGAAACACCATGACTGAGGGCATGGGGGCGGAGGGGAACTGAAACGGCAAGGAAGGGTGCTTTATCTTCTGCCTCCTGCCGCCTTAGCAGGAGCCCTCACACATCTCCAGAGTCAGACCATTCAACATTCTGTTGGGTGTTCACCCTGGCTGAGCACAGGAATATTAAGAGGATAATAAAGAGAGAATAGTAACAGTAAAAAATTTGATGTGGGACGCAGGGAGCTCAGTGATTATGGTGCTCTGGAACAACCTACAGGGATGGGACAGGGTGGGAGGCAGGAGGGAGATGCAAGAGGGAAGGGGACACATGCATACCTATGACTGACTGACGCTGATGTATGGCAGAGACAAACACAGTATCTTCCAATTGAAAGTAAATACTTTTTTTTAGAAAGCCAAGGCAAAAAAATATATATATATACACACTAGAACATATATTACATTTAGGTATTTTACATAATAATGACTGTCACTGAAGCGTCTTTAATATAGTATAAAAGTGGAAATTAAGCTATCACAAATTAGAAAATCAGTTAAATAAATGAGATATATCAAAGACAGAAGCTACATATCCATTTAAATTGTGTAAAAGGGAGTTTTACAGAATACAGTGCTCATGATGAGTGTGTTTTACAACTCAGTTTGGAAAGAAGGGAGGACGGGGTGGATGAATATTCACACATATCCAAATAAACTCTAACCACAAACCTCAAAATATGAGAAACACTTTTCTTCTGCACTGTGAAATTTCTTTACACTTTCAGCAATCACATGTTTTAGGAACCCATCTCAAAAAGGGACGCTCAAAGACTATAGCCACTGTTTATAAAAGGCGAGTATTCGGAACTATCCAAATGGCCATCACTAGGGGACAAGTAACAAACCTTCCCACAGACGCACTATGCGGCTGTACACAGGAAGGGCTGTCTGCCTCTGCACACTGCTGTGGAGGGTCACCCAGCACAGCTGTCGGGCATCACCAAGTGAAGAAAGTAAGGTACCGAAAAACGCACAGTGTAAGAAGAGAAAGGCCAGAGACGCTAGCATGGATCTGCTTCTATTTTAAACATTAAAAATAAAGGAAAAGATAAACATTAAGTCTTTTAAATGTGACAGTAATCATTACCTAAGGAGAAGAGAAACTGGAATGGCAGAGACAAGAACGGAAGGCCAGTCTTTGAACAGGCCAGACCTGGCAGTTCTGCCTTTGGAGTTCTGCTAACTGTTGTAGTGATCATCAACAACATTAAACAGAGCAATTCCTTAAAAATAAATTTCCCTCTTTCCAACCATAAATAAACTGCTATTTAAATCTGTGTTGAGACTTCACTAAAAAAGGCAGTTTACCTGTCAGTTCTCTCTCTCATGTCTTCCTGGCACTGATCTTAATCCCATTTGGGCCTGACTCAGCCAACGACTTACTTGTAATACTGTTTCTGAAGGGCTGACATCTCCACTCTGAGAATCTGTTCCACTTTGGCAGGAAGAGATTTCTCCACATTTTCTTCACTCTCCGGAGAAGGAAAGGCTCTAGCACCTTATGAAGACTCTGATAGCCATTCTCTCTCCCTTTCCCATGGTCTTCTTCAAAATCTTCCCAGAATTCAAACCTAGAGGTAAAACAGAACAGTGTTACTCAATTACACAGAAGAAAAAAAAAATTTTTTTTTCCAATTAAAATTTCTTTTTTAAGGAACCAACTAGGAAAAAAAAAGGTCTGTTAAAGAAAATGAGTCTTCTCTATAAGGGTAAATAAATTTTATCTTTCACTAGCTCTTGAATACAAGAGCAGGGAAAACAAAAAGGCAAGGGAAAATCAACTAAATCAATTTTGTAAGTCTATACTGGATAATAGCAGGTTTCCGATTCTGAGACTGGATTCAGGGTTCACAAAGTATTTCAGTAAATCATGCAATTAGTACATAAGTAACAAGTTATTGTGACAAAATGTTAGGCAGAAAATGAATCATAAGCTGTCATTTAATAAGCCGCAATTTACAGGGAAAACAATATTCAGAGACAAAAGAATAATTAGTGGTGATATCAGAGCTGTCACCAAATGTAAAAGTATGTCATTTCCATCAGTCATCCTTTCTGCAAACAGATTTAAAAGTTAATAGATCACAATGACAATCAACCACACAACTCCTAGACGAGAAGAATGATGTAAGTGATACAAATTTAATACTAACAGAACTTGGAGGCACAAAATTTATTAATGAAATTTAAAAACATGTCACCCATAACAAATTCTGCCTGAACTCTACAGATCAAAGTTTCTCCTGTGTAAATATTAATTCAACCACCTTTGGATCACTAAAGGACCTGTAGCAGAAATTCAGTATGGGACACTATGATGAAAGTTCTTCCAAAAATAAACACTGGAAGAATTTCTTTCATGGGGCTTAGAAAAATACACTCTGACTTGCCACACGAAAGCCAGCAAAGCACTTGAAGAAGCTGCTTAGTTTTATGTACAGACCGAAGCTCAGTGGATGAGATGCTGCCCACAGTCTGCCTTCCACACCAGGACGCCCTGCTGTGCTGAGGTCAGTTGAGTCCCAGAATTATAAATTCAGGACTGGACATTACCTAGAGCTACCATGTAATAAGAGCTCTGTAAGAGAGAAAGTAAAGACAGCAAATGCCAGCTCTGCCACTGGGCACAAGGATGCTGCCATTTCTGATCTCAGGAATGGCCAAGCAGGTCATCAGGCACCAGGAGCATCAGTTTCAAGCCCAGTGACACCTGGTAATGCCTGAAACAACAATGTTCAGAGAGGTAGAGAAAACAACTTTTAGAGGTAGAGATCTGAGAATACCATTAAAGCTTCTCCCTCAACAAACCAAAGACACACTGTATTTTGCCATACTGCTATGAAAATACACTGAAGAATTAAAACTGATAAGAAGATTAAAAGGAACAATGTAAAAAATGAGCTATCTCAACAGCATCTCAGCGCAAAATATGAGGCAACTGGAAATGAAAGACTATTCCTATATATCAGACTATTCTGAAGAGTTGGGAGATAAATAATTTCAAGAGAATCCTTTAATTTATATAACACACTATAATTAAAACTACACTAGTCTAAAAACTTTTAAATAATAAACTTTTTTTTAAACAAGACTTACTGATCCTACTGTTTTAGGCAACAAA
Organism: Madoqua kirkii; assembly: GCA_006408675.1. Lineage (NCBI taxonomy): Eukaryota > Metazoa > Chordata > Mammalia > Artiodactyla > Bovidae > Madoqua > Madoqua kirkii. The sequence continues at coordinate 51,758 of SJYC01051934.1, forward strand.
TATTTTCAGCCACCTAGTGTATTCTTACTGCATTAAAGGAGTTAATATGAGGTACTATTTCTTAGATATATACTAAATTATTTACAAATTGCCCATGGCTGCTTTCTGTCTATGTGGCAGGTGAGCAGTTGTGACAGAGACCATACGCCTAGCTGAAATGTTTGCTACCAAGTTCTTTAAGAAAGATTTGCTGGTCCATGCACTGGACAATTCAGTCTGTAATGCCATGGATGTAACAGGTATACCGTCACATGGTGCACTTACAATGATACCACAGCACAGCCTGAAGAGTCACTATTTTAACCGTTCCTCTGTTAGTCAACTTCTGTGTTTAACACATGCCTCTCACCAAAGCAGAAACAATTGTGCATTTTCCAGCCCTTGGATTTTGGATAAACAGAAGCTCACTCTAGTGAGGAAGAACAAAGAAGAAAATTAAATCAGAGCAGGGAGAACAGTATACTGGAAGCCCTGTGATAAACGTGTGAAACGAAGAGTGCAGAATAAATCCAGACTGGACGAGACAGCAGAAGCGAAACAACAGCAGCAAGACGCTGAGAGGCAGAGCCTCTGAAAATACTCTATCAAACTCAGGTATGCTGCAGGGTGGGTACGGAAGCACATTTGCACACGGTTATGTGTATACGCTGAATTCTCTGATGTAGTCATAGCTCTTTCTCACTTTAAAAGCAAGCCCCATACTTTGCAAAAACACTACATACAAAGCACAGCGGCTAAAATGATACGTATCTCTAGTAAGGGTAGTAACCACACAGGAAGGGTAGGCTCCCGGTCAGAGTCGCTATGCAGAAAAGGTGATTGGATGACTCTGCACAAAGGAAACACCATTTCAGGTGGTTAAAAGAACACTAACTTTTGGATGCTGAGAACAATGGCCTATCACAGTTGAGGAAGGGGGAAAGTTTCGAAGTTATGTGAGTAAACCTCTCTTCTGTACAATGATGTTTCCTCAGTGGATCACCTCCCTAAAAGGAACAAAGGGTTGCAGAGAGCCGTAGTGACCCTCAGGACCCACCACAAAGGGTAGGGGAGAAGTACTTCACAGAATTTGCCATCCACACAGCAAGCTCAGACGGAAATAAAAGAAGATCTAAACTCCTTCTTCCTTCTTATACATACACCTTCTTGAAAAAATGATTTTTTAAAATATCTGAAAATAATAATGTTTTAAAAACAAAGTTTACAAAGAGAAAAAGCTCTCTTACACATTCACATACTGATACACACACAAGCATACACACACACACACAGAGTGCATCTCTTAACTCCAATCCTTCCTCCAATAATTATCCAACTGACCACACGGAAAACTTTGGCAAACACTAACTGAATGATCATCTCTAGTGGAAAAAAGTAATTCAAAGTTCCTCTCTTCAATTATAAAAAACCATAAAACTTTTTTCCCAAAATGTAGCCCATGCTGGGTAGAATGCTGCAGTTGCTTAAGAGCAACAAAAAATTAATTATGACCATTCAGGAGGTGAAATCCCTACCATCCACTTCACTAGCCAAGTACCAAAGGACAAATCTTAGCTAGCCATTCACGGGAGGAAACTAAGCATCACATTTTTCTCTACAAAATGAGCACCTAAGTTCCCACAGGCCTCAAGGCTCCTACTATGCAGAATACTTCAACTTCATCTCTGTGGTTCTATGAAGAATGCACTATTTCTCTTTAGAATTTGAAGTTTAAAGGACATGGGCCTGGATCACAGAGACCACAGACTGATCTCAGTTTATCCACTTATTAGCCATATGATATGAGACACATCGATCTCAGTCTATCCACTTATTAACCATATGATACAATCTGAGGCTAAACATACACAGTATATCAAAAGTCAGATACAAGAAAACAATATGAAAACTCTAAAATAATACACTTGAAATTTTCTTATCCGTTTCAGAAAACAAAGATAACTAGTAAGCGATGACCCCACCGTTTCTCAGCTTTCACTCATCATCGGCTTTATAGCACGCACATTTTGAAAAACACACTGTATAAAAACGTGGGCTTCTGCTAATACATGACGGACAGGGCATTCATTACAGAATGGACTGCAGAAGGTTTAAAAAGAGAAGGGGGAAACTGCCTCCCTCCTCAAAAAGGTGACTGATACTGACGTACAGAGCTCTGTGGGAGGAACAGCATCCAGGTGAGCAGCAAGAGGGACAGGCCAAAGATCAGCAGTGAGGCGGGGGGAGAGGGGAGGACGGCAGAATGAGCAATGCGGGGAGACAGCAGAACTCTCTCAGGTAGTGCTGCCCAACTGGTGGTGACATCACCCCTCTGGGGGACACTCGGGAATGTCTAGAGGCATTTTTGGTTGTCACAACAGAGGAACGGAGGTCACTCCTGGCATGGAGTAGGTAGTGGCCATGGATGCTGAACATCATAAAATGCAAAGAGAGCCACCCCCCAATTTGCAAAAAAAGAATTATCCAGCCCAAAATGTCAACAGTGCTGAGGTTAAGAAACTCGGTTCCAAGAGAAGGCAGAGGAAGGAGGGGTACGGGGGGGCCTCCACTCTCACAAGCATACTATAGTGAGGATGCTTGCAAAAAAAGGGAATAGTCTAAGCCTGTTCTGCTAACTGCTGTAGTAAGAGCACAGTCAGAGTAGTCAAGTTTCTCCGTCTTCTGAGGAGTCTTAAACTATTCTTCCAAACTAAAGGTGAAAAGAGAACAGCACAGAAAAATGAAGACAGAATTTGTGGGTAGAAGGCCTGCTTTACAAGAAATACCAAAAAGAGCCCTTCAGGCTCAAGCGCCACCTGATGGCACCTGGACTGCACAAGAAGAAACGAGGATCATTAAAAAATGATAAAGTAAAATGGTAAGTATGTAAGACTGCATAAATACACTTTCTTAATTTCCTTAAAACACAAGCCTGAATAAAGCAATCATTTATTCACTGTATTCTTGGGTTTATAACAAGGAAGGAAGAGAAAACAGAGCTACACTGCAGAAAAGTTGCTATATTTTACCAGAATTAAATCAGTATTAATTTTAAGAATATTTTGATAAGATGTATATACACTAAAAACCTTGGAGCAACCACTAAAAAACTATTTGTTGCAACAAAAGATGTCAGCAAGAAAAAAAACAAAGGAACAAAAAAGAAATAAGACAAATAGAGGGAAAACCAAACAGACATAAATCTCACCATATCAATAATTCCATTAAATGCGAATGAACTAAGTACGCCAATCAAAAGGCAGACATTATCTTACTAGAGAAAAAGGAAAATCCAACTGCATGCTGTCTGCAGAAGACATGTAGACTCAAACAAAGAAACAGGATGACGGTAACAATGGGAGATGGTGTGCGGTGCAGACAGTTATTAGGAGAGCGAGGGGCTAGAGACCAGAACAAACCCCAAGAGCGACGTGACAAGTATCACCGGAGAGGAAGAGGGCCGGCTATGACGTAACAAGGCCGATAAATCAGGAGCAGAGAACAAATACTGGTTTGGCCAAAAAGTTCATTTAGATTTTTCTGTACGACGTTATGGAAAAACTCAAATGAACTTTTTAGTCAACCCAACATAAATGTGCACACATCTAACAACAGAACCCCCAAACTGACAGAATTCAAAGAAGCAGGTCATTCAACAACTGTAGTTAAAATACTTCACTCAATGACTGATATAACAACTACACACAGAGTCAGCAAGAGTCAGCAAGTCACACAGAAGGCAGACTAGTGACAAGGGTGACTTAACAGACAGGAATTCTACCCAGAAAAAGCAGAATAAACATCATTCTTTTCAAGTATACGTGCAACATTCTCAAAAATAAAAAACATACTAAACTACATAACAAATAATCCATTAAAGCATGTGCTCTAAGACAGAAGTAAACCACAGATCATTTGGAAAATAACACACTTTAAAAAAAAAGAAACCCACGCACAAAAGAAGAAATCAAAAGAGCAATTCAAAAACAGGTGAAAATGAATTAAAACAAAAACAGAAGATTGCAACATTTAGGGCTGCAGCTATAGCAGTACAGGGAGGGAATCTATAAAAAGGTCTTACATCAATAATCTAAATTTCCATCTTAAGAAAATAGAAAACAAGAAAACTAAATGAAAAGCACAGGGAGACAACAGTAAAAATGAGAGTGGAAATAAATGAAATTCTAAATAGAAAAAACAAAACAAACCAATAACATCCAAAGCTGGTGTCTTTGAAAACATCCCCAATATTAACTTTTATCTATTATAAAAAGACCAAGATACAAAACACAAACTACCATAATCAAAGTATTATTTAGATCAGTATTGATCCTTGAAAAATTGAAAGAATTATGAGGAAATACTAGCTTTATGCCAACAAATTAAACAACTTAGATGAAATAAACTAATTCTTAGACACAAATTAACAAAAACAAAACAAAGTCAAGATGAAACAGAAAACCTGAATAGACCTCTAACTAGAAATGGAAATATTCATTAAAAATTTTCTCACAAAGAAAAGCCAAAGCTCACAAGGCACTGGCGAATCCTGTCAAATATTTTTAAAAGTAACACAAATCTTAACAAACTGTTTCAGAAAATAAAGGAGGGAATACTGTGTAATTCATTCTATGACCCTGATATCAAAGCCAGAAAGACATCACTAAGACAAAAAACGAACAAAAAAAACTAGGTACCTCAGAAACAAAACCGGAAAATCTTGAACAAAATATTAGCAAACTGAATCCAGAAACATATAAAAAGGACTCAGCATTATGATCGAGTCAGATTTATCCCAGGAATGAAAGGTTGACGGTCTCTAAACAGTAACTAATGCTATACACCACATGGGTAGAGTATGGAACAAACACCATATGGTCACCTCCACAGGCACAGAAGAGCAACACATGGCAAAACCCAACACAGCTCAAGAGTTTGTAAAGACTCTTCAAAAGCTAGCAACACAAGAAAAGTTCCTCAGCCTTATAAAGGGTACTTAACTGAAATTCTGTAACATCCTACTCCCACCGTTCTGCTCAACATGGAAAATTCTAGCCAATACAATAAGACAAGAAATAAAAGGCATCTACCTACACTGGAGGAATGAGGTACTACAGCCTTTACTTAAGAGAAGATGTCAGTCTAGTAAAGAACTTCAATCTAGACCACTTTTAAAAAATTAAAAACCTCGTCAACTCATTAAGGGTGCTCCACGGCAGAGAAGAAGGATGTGCACTCGTCTTTTCCCGCAAGAACACCAAATTCCAACTAGCCACTGAACAACCATTCACAGGAATATGTTGGAACACAACAGAAGATACCCCATGTCCAAGGGCAAAGGAGAATAAGGTCAACGGTTTACCTTAAAATGAGTGAAAGACTGAATAGACGTATCACCAAAGATACACTAATGGCTAATGGCCACACGAAAAGATGTTCAGCATTGCTAGTCACTGCAGAACACAAGTCAAAACACAACGAGCCATCACTATCTACCCACCAGGATGGCGAGAATCCAGAAGACTGACAATACCCCCAAGTACCAGTGATGGCAGAAATGAAAAGCTCAAAACATTTCTGACGGGAATGTAAAACGGCAGTCTCTTTGGAAAACAGCCATTAGCTTAACACATACTTTATGAATAAACCAGCAATTCCATTCCCATGTATATAGTTATTAACAAAATAGCCCCAAACTGAAGCAACCCAAACATCCATCAACTGGTGACTGGATACGTGTAGCATGGAATATGACTCCATAAGAGAATAGCTCCTAATAAATTCTATAACACGGGCGAATCTCAAAATAATTATGCTAGCTAGAAGAAGCCAAAAACAATCTTATTAGGATTCAAGATGAAATTTTTAGAAAAGGCACATCTCTAGAGGTGAGAACTGTTTAGTGACTGCCTAAGGCTAGATGCTGAAACAGAGATTAACTACCAACAGGCCAGAAGGAATTTTTTGCGGTGAGGAACGTATTCTAAAGGTAGACTGTGGGGACGGCTGCACAGTTCTATAAATTTACTTTACAAAAGTTGATCTGTATACTTAAAATGGTACATTCTACGGTTGTTGCTGTTCAGTCGGCACGTCTGACTCTCTGCGACCCATGGACTGCAGCACGCCGGGCCTCCCTGTCCCTCACCATCTCCCGTACCACATTTTATGGTACATACATTATATTCCAATAGGCTGCTTCCTTGGGCCATCCAAAACATGCCTTGCTCAGTTTATGGCACAGAGTAAGCTCTCAAGTCTTCTCCAAATTTAAAAAAAAAAAAAAAAAGAGGAGCATTTATCTATTAATTTGACAATTCTTAATTGAACTGTTTGCTGCATGCCATGTACTATTCTAGGTCTGTGGACCAAAGATGAATAAACAAACAAGATCCGTATTACTTCTGAGTACATAATTTAATGGCATGTGATCAGTGAGGAAATAAATGGGGGAGGGTGCCATATAGAAAATCAAACAGGGTATGGAAGATAAGCATGTCTGATAAGGAACTTCAGGTTCGCTGGTCATATAAGCTAAGGCAAAGATATTAATAAGTGACTTCTCATCTGAAGATGAGGAGAAAGAACATTGCAGACAAAAAGAATAGCAATGCTTGGACCCACATGTATATGTGCACGTTATCTTTGACAAAAGAGGCAAGAATACACCATGGGAAAAGGACAGTTTCTTCAACAAGTGGCGCTGGAAGTGGACAACTATGTGCAGGAGAATGAAATTAGAGCACTCCCTAACAGCACACACAAAGATAAACTCGAAATGGATCAAAGAGCTAAATGTAAGACCAGAAGCCGTAAAACTCTTAGAAGAAAACATAGGTAGAACGCCGTATGACATAAATCATGGCAAGATCCTTCATGACCCACCTCCTAGAATCATGGAAATAAAAACAAAATAATTAAGTGGGACCTAATTAGACTTAAAAGTTTTGGAAAGCAAAGGAAAACTATAATCAAAATGAAAGGACAACCCTCAGCAAAGGAGAAAATAATAGCAAATGAAACAACTGACAAAGAATTAATTTCCAAAATATACAAGCAGCTCAGGCAATACTCAATACCAGAAAAACAAACAACCCAATCAAAAAGTGGACAGAAAGATCTGAACAGACATTTCTCCAAAGAAGACACACAGGTGGCCAATAAACGTATGAGGAGATGCTCAACATCACTCATTATTAGAGTAATGCAAATCAAAACCACAGGAGGCATCACCTCACCACAGACAGATGGCCATCATCAAGAAATCCACAAACAAGTACCGGAGAGGGTGTGAGAAAAGGGACACGGCCGCAGCGCTGGCGGGGATGTAAACTGATACAGCCACTATGGAAGACAGTATGAGGATTCCTTTAAAAACTAGGAATAAAACACCATGTGACCAGCAGTATCACTTCTAGGCACATACCCTGAGGAAACACCAAACTGAAAAAGACCCATGTACCCAGTGTCCACGGCAGCACTATTCACAACAGCCAAGGCACAGAAGCAGCCCTGAGGTCCAGCACCGATGGACAACGCAGCTGTGGTTCACATGCACAACGCCTGTGAAGAGGAGCAATGTGAGTCAGTTCCAACGAGCTGGGTGCACCTAGAGACTGCTCTGCAGAGTGGAGTAAGCCAGAAAGAAAACCACATCTCGTATCTTAACACATATCCACGGAATCTAGAAGGAAGGTACTGATGCATCTGTTCGCAGAGCAGCAACGGAGAGGCAGACACAGAGAACAGACTTACGGACAAGCGTGGGGAGAAGCGGTAGAGGGTGGGATGAATGGAAAGCGCAGGATGGAGGCATGTACACCAACAATCGTAAACAGAAGGCCAACGGGAACGCGCTGTATGACTCAGGGAACCCGAACTGGGACTCTGCGATAACCGAGGGGGCAACGGGGGAGAGGAGGGAGGGAGGGGACATTATGACTAATTCATGTTGACGTAGGACAAAAATCAAACCAACACTGTAAACCAATCATCAATCAGTTAAAAACAATAATAAAATTTAAAAAAAGAAAAGAATAGCAAAGCTTGGCTTGTTAAAGCAACCAGAAGATAGCCAGAACGGCTGGAGCACAATCAGTGGTGGAGAAAATGCTAAGATGGGTCAGATGCTGAGTACGGTATTCCACATTAGGGTAGCAATTTAGAGTTCAAGTATCATCAAACGATAATTTTAAGTTTTATGAAATGTATATACCATCTCTCCCACAAAAATCTTTCCAGTAAAGACATCCCACAATTCTTGAATTAGGTAATTGTAACAAATCTGAAGTTGATGCTTTTATTATCAAAAGTTTAGATTTAAGATATTTTATTATCAGATTGTATACCGTATGAAAGTGAAGTCGCTCAGTTGTGTCCAACTCTTTGCGACCCCATGGACTGTAGCCTATCAAGCTCCTCCGTCCATGGGATTTTCCAGGCAAGAGTGCTGGAGTGGACTGCCATTTCCTTCTCCAGGGGATCTTCCCGACCCGGGAATCGAACCCAGGTCTCCCACATTGCAGGCAGACGCTTTACTGTCTGACCCACCAGGGAAGCTCTTGTATAGTCCATTCCAATTATACTGATGACGTTATAGCTACCGGGAGGTCTGAAATGTTTTCTATTTATCAATTACTTCCTCCAAAGCATTAAACAATTCAAATGCTTGGTAGACAATATGCTTTCTTCCTTAATAGGCTGATTTCTGAGCTTTCTATCACTTGATATAAAACATTTTCATACTTTTATTGCTGCCTCAGTGCAATGCTTTGCTTTCCCCAAACCATGCCTCTGTTTTCCCTAAGGTCTGCTAAAAAAATTAAAAAGCATTGGCATTTCAGACATTCTAGCATCTTTTGAAATACATAGGAAGGAGCTTACTTCTCCGGCATAATAAAGTGCAGCAAGGACCAGAGCTCTTTGAGGGAATTCTGAAGAGGGGTCCCCGTAATCAGGAGCCTATGGTTGGACTTGAAATCAATCAGAGTTTTATACAATAAAGAGTCATCATTCTTCAACCGATGGGCTTCATCCACTCCCAGAAAGGCCCAGTTAATACTGCCCAGCACAGTCTAAAGTAAAAACAAAACAGAACGAGCCACCAGGTCAGAAGGGAACCTAAAAATACTTTCAAGTGTTAATTATCTCTGTACAAATACCATCACAAAGGTTTACACAGAAACATTTATTCTTCACTGACTTAAAAGTATGTAAGACTCTTCTGCTTATTCTGTTAGTTGCCAGACTGGTGTTTACTCAAAAGAGCAGGTCATCCTCGAAAACCTACATGGGGTCTTTTAGGTATCACTACATGCCTCAAAGTAAAAACACAAAAACTGATATGCTGGGCAAAAACACAAAAACAAAAACTCATGATTTTGCAGTCTCGCCTTAAGATTCTTCTCCGCCTATTCTCCATCCCAACCCTGAAGCACAGAAACACCAAGAGCCACAAGCTTGTTACGAGGCACAGCTTGTAGACAAGCTGAACTTGTTTACACCTATCATCATCAATGGGTCACTTGGCACATCTATTTCATAATAATGGTAGAAAGGAGGTAAGTTAAAGAGCTTCATTTTTCTGTCCTCTTCACAGAAACCATTCACAACATCTGTTCTGGAGAAGTGCTTAACAGTAAGATGGCAAACGCCTGAGAGGCACTCAAGACCAGCTTCCAGTGACTGACTAGAGTCTCCTATCAGGTATGGGCCTCAATACCCTTTTATCCTGTCTTATTCAATTGCCTCAGGTGACCCAAGGTCCCCTTCAACTGTAAGGTTCTAGGGTTATATATATATATATATATATATAAAACCTTAACATTCTTCATGGATTTTCTGTTCTTCATTTGTTTGCTTTTTTAAATAAAAACAGAAAAATAACATGGCAAGGGGGAGGCAGAAACCGCACCATTTGGACAAGTCACACTCCTGAGTTACCAATTACACACCTTATCTTTTAAGAGGATCTCATATGTTGTTATAAGTGCATTGAACTTTAGCCTTTTGGTCTGAGAGTGAATCCATTCATATTCTCGTATCTATAAGAGAAAATAGAAATTAAGACACAATTTCTACTTTAAGCTGCCTATATCACCACCAAGTCTTATGACAGATGCAACAAAATATGCAACAAAAAACTAAATCTGATTAGAACTTAATGAATACCTTATACATTCTAAACTGATCTAAGCAAGCAAAGCACAGAGCAATACAACTTAGAATTAAAAGGTCTATTACTGAGCAGCAAAAACTTTATTGCCGGAATTCAGTCTTCTCTCCATATTCCCCTGCCCCAATGTTTGAGAAAAAAATGCATTTCATGAGCAATTAAACCCTGGTGACTTGAACTTATCTAGAGATCTTCCAGAATGAGAATTTTCTTAAGGAATATAATTTGATTATTCTTTGGGTAGGGCATACTTTTAATAGTAAATAAATTCCAACTTCTGACTTGGTCAGAAATTTCATTAATCATATAGCAGTAAGATGTGGCCCCGAAGAAGGAAAGGCTTACAGGATAAAAATACAACCTAATAAGAATGAAAATGACATCAATGCAAAGAAACATAAAAACTGACACATTCATATCAAAGTATAAAGTACATAACTGGACACCCAGCAAGCACAGTGGCCCATGACAAAGCTCCTGCAGTTTGGTTATCAAGTTAGGAACGGAAAATGGGTCAAGGAGAGCTTGAGAAAATCACCATCAAGTGGGAAGGAAGAACAAAGAAAAGGAGTACTGGGAAAAAAAGAAAGTGTCCCTGACCCCACAATTATTTAGAGTTCTTTTTCTTTGTCCTCACCTTTCGGTGCAGTGGTGTTTAAAGCAATTCTACGTAATCTAGATTTCTTTTTTAATGGTTAACGGATGGATCAACAAACTGAGGAACTATTATGTACTTAGAAACTCAAAATTAGACCAATGAACTCTGCCAGAGTTTAGGTTAGGCAATTTCAGTGAAACTATCTGATATAAATAAACTTGAATTAGCACAATAATACATGATGAGGATTATCAGCAACTCCCTAGAAACAGTTCACTCCAAAATACATCCAGTGGTGAAAAAGCCCAGGTCTGGGATTGGACTCATCCTTGTCCCAACCCCAGCTCTGCCACAGTCCAGCTGGCCTGAGGACAAGTGTTAACCTTTCTGTCAATTTTCTTCATCAGTTGATTAGAAAGAATATCATCTACTTTAGAGACTATCATAAGGATTATAGGTAATATATATGAAGAACCAGCAGAGGGCCTGGCACATAGTACCTTAAAAAATGTTACTCGTTATCAAGAAAAGATCTGTCAAACAAAGATAAATTTAAGCCCCTGTGTTCCAAGTTCCTGATGCTCAAGTTAACTTTGATATGAGACAAATAATTCTCATGTCTGCTGCTCTGAAATAGCTCACTATCCTTTTACCCCTTTCTTATAAATTATACAACTGTCCCATTTTTTAAAAGTTAGGAAACAAATTCTAAGAACTAAATTATTTTCAGTAATATCTCTGTCAAATACTATTAACATTTGATAAGGCATAAACTCTATCACATAATCCTTTATAAATAAAGTGGTCTTAAAAGTATACATTAAAGAAAGAAGAAAAATGTAATACTGTAATCCAACTAGGAGAGATTCCCCTTCATGTATTGCTGTTGTTTTTCTTTACAAAGTAAACATACATTTTTAAGACTATCAGAATTGTATTTTTGTGATACAGAAATCACCCAGTATCAGGGGCATAGCACAGTATCAGAAACACAATTTTACTAAAGACTATAATAGCTTTAGGTCAATCTCCAAAATACATTTATAACACAGATTCTATCCCAATTCTTTTTGTTTACACACCGTATTTCTGCTCATCAGGTCACTATGTAAACCACTACGTTAATCTCTGGTGCCCAGATTTCAAACTCCCTCTGCCATGAGGTGAGGGTGGATAAAGGGACGACTATAAGAAAGGGGCCATACAGCTGGTGTTGGTGGAACAGGTAGGAGAGGAATGATATGGTCTGGATGGTCTTTCCTAGGCCCATTTCATCAGCAAGGATTACACTGTTACTTCTGCAGAAAGAAAAAGATAAAAACAGAAAGATCATCAGTTCACACACAAAACACAGAACAGTACATGCACAATCAAACAGTGGCATCAAGGCCTCACAACATCCCTCAGCAAGACATGGGTTTCGAGCCTCCAATGTCTCTCCTCGCCTCTGCAAGCAAGTCTCCTACGTCAGAAGACAGCAGGGCAACAAGTAATCTAAGTATAATCGAGGTCTGGATTACTGTAAGAGCCATTTAGATCATGTCCTTTATCTTGCATTTTGGTCTTCTCCATCGACCTCTCGTGACAGAAGGCAGGTTTTAATAGTGGTGTAAAGCACATGACCTGGGCGCCACCAATACAGGCAGCAGAGGCAGACGGGCTACCCCACTGCCGGTGAGCCCTTCCGCCTGACAGTCACAGGCCCTTGTTCAGATTGCCCACCCATTCCACTGCCTGCCACTAGGCTATTTAATGTTGTAATCACTACTCTCCAGACCTACATGCCACAGGTGCACAGAGCTTCTTTTAAACATGCTAGTATCTAGCAAGGGTAGGCTGCAGATCAGGTCTCTGAATCCCACCCCAGATCTGCTGAATCGGAATATCTGGAAAAGGGCTCAGGACTCTGTACTGTTGACAAGCACTTCTGGACACACTGTAATATGGGTATACTCCTTGGACCACACTTAGAGAAACACGGCTCTGGGAGATAGGCAGGATTTCAACAGGATGCTTAACAGGAAAGGACTATCCAGATACTAGGAAAAAATTAATTTAAGCTAATTTAAACTTAAAAAAATAGCCAGAGTTAGGAAGTATGTTCTGGAAATAGAAAATAGTCCATTGGTAGGAAACTAGGGATGCATATATGCCCTAAGGTTGAAAATATAAAAAGGTTCTTGAAAATCAGGCCATGGGAGGTTTACATATGTACAATATACGCTTAATCGGTGGACCAGAGAGAACAAAAACTAACATTCAAGTTAAAGAAAACTAACTGATTGAAAAATAAGACACTTAATTCACCAAGAAGACATCCCTTTGAGTATTTCCCTCTTATTTCTCTCACTTTCTCACACCACTGGGGAGGAAACAGGGTTAATTTTCTCCAACATTTCCTCTCCCTAGCAAACTGCCACTGTCCATTTATACACATGAAAGGAGGTTTGATCTGCTTGTTTTTCTGGAACTAGACCAAAACAGCAGTTACTTAATGTAAGGTTCCCACAACCAGGGCCCAGTAGCTAACTGGGCCTTTTTCAGCTGATTCTGAATTAACGAGTTTAAAGACTCTACAGGGTGTGACTCTGGACGAGGGCTCCTAAGAGTCCTGAAGTGTAAAGCAAGAGGGTTAGTTACACAGCTTCTAAGGCTCCACTTAGCTTATAATTGTCCTTTAGCAGAGTCACATCTCACTATTCTCTGAAACAAAAATAATTTTCCAGCCATCGAGAACAGTAGCTACCTCAGACCTCCATTCTCAGTCAAAGGAATCGAACCTCAAGATCTTTGTTTCTCACACTGAATGTCAAATATTATATAAATTTTAACAAGACAAAAAACAGATGGTTCAACTGGGAAAGTCACATAAACGCCATCTTTGGAATGAAGAGCCATCTTTTCAGCTTTGAGAAAAGCAGTTCACATGTCTTTGCTTTCAAGCTGTAGTCTAACTCTGAAATAAGAATTCTTGCTTTGCCACCATATACTGATGAAATTGAGAGTTGACATGTAGGGAAGGAATGAGCAGACAGACACAAGGTGCTTCCCGCCCCTCCTCCGCCTGTCTGTGCCGCCATGATGCTGTGTGTGAGCGTCCTGGCTGGCGCTCTCAGGAACACCAACAGTGCGGAGAAGAGAGGCGAACCCAGGCGCCTATCAGACCGCGCTCCAAAGCCACTCGCAGGCTCCTAACCATGACGATGACGCCTGGTTACGCTGGCAAACCTGGAATCACCCATGACCACTGCGCGGTAAAAGCTGCTGAGAGCCTCCCAGGCAGGCTTTCTAAGTGTGGAGTGATCAGCCCCAGATTTGATGTGCAACTGAAAGATCTAGAAAAATGGCAGAATGACCTGCTCCCGACCCGTGAGTTTGGTTTCATTGTACCAACAACCTCAGTGGGCATCATGGACCACGAAGAAACAAGAAGGAAACACAGGAGGGGAAACTTTGGATTCTTTTTCAAGAGATATAATACATACATGCAAATAAAACACCTTAAAGGGGTTAAAAAAGGTACTTTTCACCCTGTATGTTCTATGAGGACAGGGAAATCCTGTCTTGTCTTGCATGGGTTCCTAATGCACAGTAATTAGGGAATACTTGAGTCTGCAATTGAATTTGGTGAATAAAATTCATGAGTACAGTCCTTATCTTCTCATCTCTCTTTCTTTTTTTCCAAGACTATGGTAATCTTACTACAAAAAGTGAAGGATAATTTCACAACTTCAACTGTCAGAAAACTTTAAACGGGATGGCCTGTATAGCAATTGGGAGTAGGGGAATCACAAGACTCTTTAAGCACCAGTATGTAAATTAGAGATCTTCTCTCGTCTTGGAATAATTTCTTCCACACCACAAATTTGGGCAAATTAACTTGTTATTTATGCTCATGAATAACAGTATGACACAGGTCGCTGGCTATTACCCTCCCAATAACTAAAGAACAAAGTACTGTTTACTTCAGGCTAAAGTGGTAATTATATATACAGGAAAATTCCTAGAAGTGATTTCTCTTAATCATACACACACACACAGGAAAATTCCTAGAAGTGATTTCTCTTAATCATACACAAACACACACACACACACACACACACACACACACAGGAAAATTCCTAGAAGTGATTTCTCTTAATCATACACACACACACACACACACACACACATATGTGGTTTTTTTTTTTTCTATAATATACAATGGACTTCCCTTGTGCTCAGTGGTAAGAATCCACCTGCCAACCCAGGAGACATGGCTTCGATCTCTGGGTCAGGATGATCCCCGGGAGAAGGAAATGGCAACCCACTCCAGTATTCTAGAAAATCCCATGGATAGAAGAGCCTGGTCGTCTACAGTCCATGATATCCCAAGAGAGCTGGACACGACATAGTGACAAAGAACAATAATAATATACAATGGGGCTTCCCTGGTGGCTCAGATGGTAAAGAATCTGCCTGCAACACAGAAGACCCAAGTTCAATCCCTCGGTTGGGAAGATCCCCTGAAGAAGGGAATAAGGAGTAATTCTTTGCATCTAACAGCCAGAAACAGTAGAGAAAATATCAGACATAGTTTTCTACGTACTTGCACCAGGAGTGAGCAAGCCAGTTGAGACCTTCCAGCTGATAATCTCGGAGCTCCAGATTTTCTCCTCCTAAATATGCCGGCTGTTTCTTTAAAGCCACAAATCGTGGTCTCTGCTTCAGGGCCTAAAATGCAGAATTGAACAAAGACCAGGTGTGAAGAAAACCTTATTTCTGTTCATATGTTAAAATGCTAGCCATGATTTCTGCACGCTACATTAAAGCATAAGAACTGAAATTTCACATCTGTATCACCAACCACACCCAACCGACCATGAGTTCCTGCATCGCTGTCTACATCCCGAAAGCCAGACTGCGGCCCGAGATTATGTTAGCTATTGCTTCTTTCCTGAAGTAAGTTTGTGGACATCATTACACAGCACTTACTCTGCATCACCTCTGCAGTGGGGCGGTGAGTCACCTATTTTCCTGCTGGCGTTACCTTACTCTATAAACAGCACAAAACAATGCCTCTGGGAAGGTCTGTCTACGCCACCATAACAGCATCTGTAAATTCTGAAATGCAGCCCATCTCTCAAGCCCCAAGTCTGTGATTCTGCCTCTCTGAAGAAAAAGATGCGCTCTCACCTCCAGAGGTGTGAGGATTCGGCAGTCTAGTAAAGTCATGTCTCTACGGTTTGCACAAAACATGGATTCTACGGCCAAATCAATTTGGGAAACACTGGGTTAAAAAGGTACATACATCCCACGGCTCGTGACTTTTCAGAGTCTACTGTGTTCTCGGACGCCGTGAGCTTACAGGAGCAGCTAATTCAGGAGTGCGTCCCAAAGTGACTTGCCCACAAAAGCCTTTTTTTGCAGGGAGCATTTCTCTGAAGATGAGCGCTCTCTGGAATGAGTGCCCTATTAAGAAGTGTCATCCTACTGAAGTATTTGATAAGGTAATTAGTGTCTGTCTCAGCTCTCCTCTGTGAGCAGCTGGCAGTCAACAGAATCAGACGCCTTACTCACAGCTGTCCGCTCCCACCAAGTCTCCCCACAAAGCTTCTCCTGCTGACGCTTCAACCGCTGCTACTTCCCGCATCCTCACACCTTCAGGGGCTTATTCTACATCTTCCTGGTGGGACCTTCTGGCTTTAACAACTACTTACTCTGGAGTCGCCAACACAGTCGTTAGATTAAGCTCTCTAAATGAAATACTGTTCCTGGCCTGCTGCTCTGCTCAAGAGGGCAGGCTTATCAATACCCACAGGATAAAGTCAACATATCCTTCAAGGTATTCAATACATACACACTTTGATTTGTCTGATTTGTCAACATCACCTCCCTCTTCCAACCCCGAGGCCCAGTGGTCCCCCAACTACATTACAAGAACGTCTTTCTCTTAGTATCTTCCACGAGAGGGCAATAACCTGGGCCCCCTTTTATTTTGTTTACCCAGCTCCAATCTATCCTTCAAGGGAAGGGCACTTGGCGCGCTACAGCTTCCTCTGGTTCTAAAAGCCCTCCAACGATCCCTGCGGCTCACTGGCTTCTGCCTCTGGACGTCGTCACACTCACTCACCTCCAATGACACACTGCTTTTCACAGGGACAGGTCTGGTGCCATGCATCTGAAGACAACCTCTTGGACAAAGAGGCCTGTCTTACATATACTTTTATTACTGAGGACCCAAGCATTCCACTTCATACAGGGAATAAATACCAACAAAAGACAAGCATCTGTACAACCAGTCTAGCAAATAGGAGAGCCTGTACAGATCCTTGTCTTTTGTAGAATTCAAAGTCACTTCCCTTTCCCATCACTTCTTTTAAGGAGTCTCCACAGTATCTCTGAACTAGATATATCTAACTGTATAAATAATAAGATGAAATGAGTCAGTAAAGCTATTATAGAACATCTCCTCCTCTCCTGTTTTAATGGTTTTCCTCTGATACCAAGATTAGGTCATCTTCCACTTCAACACGAGAACTGTCCTTTACTTCCGCAGTCTTTTTCCTTCCCAGCATCTGTGTGTGTGGCCAGACCTTTTCAGCAATACACCTTTCCCCCGAAAACTCAACAGCCAGCAGTCAGCACACCTTGCATTCTCTCGTGGGGATGGTTTTTGAGTTGTTGCGACTATGGAAGCTGTCGATGCAGCTCTGGAATTTCTTTCCGATCAGCGCTTCGTCTTCCCAGCTGCACTCTGAATAGGGCAGTCCCATCCACTTGCACAGATACTCAGGTTCGTTGGAAGGGGCCGGCTTCCGGCTGTGAGCTATTTCACATATAAAAATTTACAGATCAGCAACTGCCAATTAAAGGAGAGGGGTGACATTCTGTTTTATGTGTACCCAAGGCAACACCACGTGGCAAAACATGAGCGGCTCTTAGACAGTATTTATAAACAAGATCTCTCACTTACCTGGAAAGTCAGTTTGACCCAGTGTAGATTTGCTTGTCTTCACAGCTAAATAAATGGAAAATTAGGTAAGTTATCACCAAAACTAAGAAAACAGTGACGTTTCAGGTCCTGTGAGGAAGAGGACAACTATGCTCTACTGTCTCACATCCTAAAAAAATACAGACAGCCATGCTCTGCCCCATTTCTCTGTCTCCCCACCCCCGCCTGCAGCACCACCCCTTGGATTCACCCCCCTGGGCCAGGCCTACTGCCGAGCGAAGGACCAAGCCCCGGTCCTCCCTGACTGGCAACCCCACCTGCTGCCCGAGCCACGTGAGTCACCTGGTGCTTGGCACGCCTACCCCCAGCTGCCACCACATCGGCGGGCCTTTCTCACTCTCCTCTGCTGGTTTCTTCGCGACTTCCCAAACTGGAATGCCCTGAGACTTCTGCTCTCACCATCTATACACTTCTTGATGATCTCATTAAATCTTAGGCTTTAAATGCTATCTACACACGGATAAATTCTCCACCTAAGACTGAGTTCTAAACTCCAGATTCACATACTCTACAGCCTTCGCAATAGTATCCACTTAGATGACTGTGAAGCATATAAAACTGAGAAACTAAGCTCTTGATTTCTCTCCCTTAACCATGCTATTTCAGTCAATGGTGCCTCCAACCTCCTGTTTGCTCAGGTCAAGAACACTGACTCCACCCCTGCCACTTTCATCTTCCCCCATCTCCAGATCTACCAGCAAACCTTGTTAGCTTTTCCTTCAAAATAAATCTAGCCATCTGACTATTCTCCAAAATTACACCTGCAAAAATGCATTTTTTAATATCTATACATTACTCCCAAAATCCTGGAACTCCAACACTGCTTAAATGAGTTTCCATGTACTTACCTATTACTCTTTCTACGATCTGATACTGTTTGTTTAGCTCCGAGGCCAGCTCTTGTTGGCAGTTGAAATATTCCACATCTTCAGGAGAAACCTTCCCTAACCTGGCCAGAAGTCAAACAGGAAAAGTATGTACTAATTAGATCTGGAGAATCCATATTCATCTATCAGTGCAAAGTCAAAACAGGAAAGGAAGCTTAGTCTTTACTTACATATGTCCCTTTAGTAATCCTGTACTAATAATTAGGCCAGAGATTTTAAGAAAAACATGTAAGACTTGTAGAAAACACTGAAACCTCAGACTTAAAGGACACACGAGTTGTTCTTGCTGATACGGCCTGTTTATAAAGAAACCTAAAAATAACTATTTTGTGTGATGAATTCATGTGATCTGGATAAATTCATATATCTTAACAGACAAGGCCAATAAAACTCAGATTTATAAGAAAAGATGTCTTTTTTTCACATGTGGTGGACTTTAGGAGTGATTAAATGTTGACATTTTTAGAAAACCAATTATTCTCAGTTATAAAACAACACCAGCAACTTGAAATTAAATACTACTATAACTTTCAAGGACTTTCAAAATTCTAATAATTGTTTTACAAACTACCCATACCTCAGAGATATATATTTTCGTTTTAGACTCAAAGAAAAAAAAGTATCTGATTTACTGAAATAGCATATTCTGCACAGTAATAAAACAGGAATTGGCACGCATTTGTCCCTATTCCTAACACTAAATAACCTGATCACATGATACTGAAGCGTTTGTCTCCAGGGGGAACTTACACTTCTTATTTCTTATCAGTTTAGGGGTGTGGGTATTGTGGCCCCACGTTTCTCGTACAACTTGATATGTTCAAAGCTGTAAGTAAGCTAAAAACCACAAGGTGATCACAGTTTCAGAACATTCCCGTCACATCATTTCTGTAAACTGTAAAACCAAGATCAGTTTTAAATATACCATATCCCAGAGAGTTCTAGAACACTAAACTCCTGACAACCAGGCTATGCCAGCACAATCAGAGAAAGTAACAAGGTGCTTAGGGACATGAGCCTTGGACTCAGGCCACAGGAGTCCCAGTCCGGGGCCCACAGAGCTGCTCTGTAGCTCACTCTGCCAACAAATAACACTCTGTACAAATCTCACAGGCTTACTGTGAGGACTGACAAGATCAGGTCTGAAAAATGCCCCAATAATTAGTTGTTACTATTAAACTCTACAGACTTCCAGGCTATACATAAAAATATGTATTATCTTCAGGTCACAGTTTTATAAAAGGTAACCATGGATGCCTCCACATTCATTCGGGTGACAGAGGCAGAATTTGATATTCTAGGTAGTCACGTTCTCCACTGTTTAAAAACCTCCCTTCCCCCAGGCTGCAAACGTATTTCTTTTATCTAGGAAAGGTAATGTACCATTGCTTGATTTCGTCCTCTTTCTTCTTGAAGTTCTCTAGTTTTTTTAGACCCTTCACTTTCTGCTGCTGTAAGGACTCTTCACTCTCCCACGTGCTGTGGATATACGACCAGCCCTTCCACTTGATGAGGTACTGGACTTCGCCTTCATCCTTTTCAGGGTCAAAGTCGCTACTAGGGTCTCCATTAGCTTCGACTGCATATACAGTGGTAAAGCTCCAGTGGCTACAAAAAGATTCAATTAAATTTTAAGAGGTCTATGAAACCAGACCCTGAAAAGCTTCCCAAATACACAGTTGTCTAAAGAGTCTCTTTTCAGATAAAGTACCAAAATCTTTTATCTTCAAATATGCAGAAATTCACAAACAATATAGAATCAACATGCCCAGCAATTTCAAATGTTTTCAAGATGCAAAGCCAATTTTTTCCCATTTAAACATTCTAAAATTTGCTGGTGAAATCAAAGAAATCTTTGTGTTCAAACACAATAAACATGAACAGCAACATCCTTTTGTTTTGGTCACTACCAACTCAGGCTAAATACATAAAATTTGGGCCTTCTGAGCAGAGAGAAAAAGTATTCTGCCAGCTTCCAATGGCAGGGGAGTGGCAGCAGGAACCACGTCTAGCCGCAAAGGTGGCAAGAAGCAATGCAAGGAGCAGGCAAAGGAAAGGGACAAGGAAGCGGCAGCATTCAGGCAGACACAGAAGAGCAGCAGAAGGAACTCGGGAGCTGAGAGCAGAGGCACAGGGAAGGGCCCCGGCCGCAGGTGGAGTCATCTGCACTCCCTGCCCTAACACTTGTTGTCACCGATAGCAAGAATGAAGCGCTGTCTTTGCATACCTCCTTTCTTTCCCAGCCTTGAATCTAAGACCTTTTCAATAGTTTCACTATTATCCTGCTGTTCATCAACTCCTTCTCCAGTCATTTCAATGAGGTCATCTGAGTCAGTCTCAAAGTCATCATCTTCTTTATAACTGTATGAGGAATAATGCCGAATAAATAAGAAACTATCTTTTCAGATCCAAAATCACCATTCATAAGATCTTTAGGACAACCCTTTTGGCTCCAACATGGTGTTTTGCAGATCAGCCACGATAATGTGGGCTCAAAGTTCATTTTTTGTTCCTGCTTAAAGTATTACTGCATGTTCAAAGATAGCGGCAGGAAGGCTAACTCATATTTCAAAATTACTACTGACTGAAGTGATTTTTGTAAGCAAGACACAGAAAACACAAGGACATTCTTATGTTTTCATTTTTTAATGACATCATTATTATTATAAACAAGGAAACAACTACAAAGAAAGAAAATGCATAATGAAAAAAATTGCCTAATGAAAAAACTGGTTCTAAGATTAACGCATGAACCCTGCATTTTGTCTCCCGTTAACAAG
Source organism: Madoqua kirkii (assembly GCA_006408675.1). Taxonomy (NCBI): domain Eukaryota; kingdom Metazoa; phylum Chordata; class Mammalia; order Artiodactyla; family Bovidae; genus Madoqua; species Madoqua kirkii. The sequence goes on from SJYC01051934.1 coordinate 73,170, forward strand.
AATATGAAATTTAAGTCTTCAAGTCACTGACCATGCTTCCTAGTACTAAAAATATCAAAACAGAACCTTCCACCATATATTATACTAACAACAAAGGGTTTGGGAGTTACAAAAGAGAAAAACACAATGCTGGACGCAGTACAGCTAGCTGTAGCGGGGAAAAAGTGCTAAACTACACGTTGATATATTCAAAGCTTAGTCTTAGCTTTCAAATTATTAACTGGATTCATTTAACAGGTTATTAACAACTTCAGGATTCAGCTTCACCATCTTTAAGTAGACCAAAAGAAAACTATGTACCCTCCAAAATGAAATTAAATGCTCTCTGACTGGCATAAAGTAAAATATGTATGTTTTGTATCTATTCCTTTATTTCATTTTCTATTAATTATTCATATACTATCATAACCTTGTTAACATTATTACATCCAAGTAACATTATATAAAGAAAGTGAAAGTTGCTTAGTCGTATCCAACTATTTGCGACCCCATGGACTATACATCCAGGAAATTCTCCAAGCCAGAACACTGGAGTGGGTAGCCTTTTCCTTCAAGGTTGGGGATCTTCCCAACCCAGGGATCAAACCCAGATCTTCTGCATTGCAGGCAGATTCTTTACCAGTTGAGCTACAAGGGAAGCCCAACACTATATACACTGAAACTCAAAAATATTTATCTGATTCAAAGTGCAGTGCAAAAGTAAGACTGCAATCCAAATGTCTTTCCTAAAAAACAGTGCTATACCTTTATTTTTGTTATTTTCTTGGCCAAACCACAGGGCATGTGGGACCTTATTTCCCCAACCAGGGATCGAACCCGCACCCCATGCATTAGAAGCATGGAGTCTCAACCACTGGACTCCAGGAAGTCCCAAAGAATGGTACCAAATGAAGATGATGTCACTACCACTTAAGCAAACATGACCTTGACGTAGTTCTCTTCATAGGGATGAAGGCTTGATATGATTTATCACTATTTTTTCCATTTTCCTATTGGCCAGGACCATTCTTTTTGAAAGAACCTTTCTGAATACAATCTCAAGACACAGGTCATTATTTTCACCTGTCAAAGGCCTGATCCTAGACTTATTAAAAGCAAGCTCTAGCCAGTTAAACTACGCCCCTTCCTCTCACTAATGAAACCCTTCCGGGACATCACCTACCTCACATTTTTAGCTGCTCTGCGGCGCGTCTGCCTTTTGGGAGCTTCATCGTCTTCATCCTCATCATCAGAAGAATCTTGCTTTTTCCTCTTTCCACGCTGAGTCTTAGGTTGCTTTTTAACACGAGGTTTGGGCACTGTTCTAAAGTGAGAAAAGGAAAAACGGCCAAGTCCTTATTTCATCATTGGTGTCTACTTCAAATCTATATAACTGTACTTCCCAGAGCAGGGCTCACCATAGAATTAACCAAGGGAATGCTAAGACATGAATATTCCTAGGCCCTGCTCCGTGAGAGTCTAGTTCATGAGAAACCCGCTCCACTAGGAACACGAGAACGGCTCCACTGCTGACACCCCAGCCACTGACAGGAGACGCCCTCGGCCCACTGCAACGGCAGCTTCCACATCCACGGGCCTAACCAGCCATGGGCCAGAAGCTTATCTGGGGGCTAGAAAGTCCACAAAGTTCCCAAATGCAAATGTGAAACTGCTGACCACTCGCAGCGGTTTACATAGTGTTAACATTGGAGCAGGTATTAAAAGTAACCAACAGACGACTAAAAGTACATGGAGGAGAGGCCCAGGCTACACGGAAATACGACACAGCATTTCATGTAAGGAAGCGACCTGAGCGTCCACAGATTCCGGCATCTGTTTAGCAAAAGGCTCCCGGGACCCATCCCTGCCAAGGATGAAGGGAGGACCGCACTGTGGGTTCTCGGCAGCGACCCTCCACTGCTCCTCAGGACCACCTGACACAACGACACACACAGCCTGTTGCTGAGGGCAGCTCTCTTCTGGGCGATTTGGAATTATCTACCGAAATTACTAATAATGTAACCATTTTACTTCTGGGAATAAGTAAAAGATACAAACAGATATAAACTGATACAGGCACAGTAAACTATTCACTGTGATATTTGCAATAACAAAAGATTAGAAAAGCAGGAACTAGATCAATATACAGAATACTTGTAATTGCTGTTCAGCCACTAAGTTACGTCCGACTTTTCTGCAACCCATGGACTGCAGCACACCAGGCTCCTCTGTCTTCCAGAATCTCCCGGAGTTTGCTCAAATTCATGGCCCTTAAATTAGTGATGCTATCTAACCATCTCATCTTCTGTCATCCCATTCTCCTTTTGCCTTCAATCTTTCCCAGCATCAGGGTATGAAAACAGAATACCATGCGACCATAAAAAACAGTGGAGGGAGGAGTTTTTCTGCGCACTGGTAAGGAAAGATTTCCAAGAGAGATAATGAAAGAAAAACGCATGAGAAGATGCATGGAATGTTATCATCTGTATAAAGAAGTAAAGGACAAGAAATAATACACACATTTTTTCTTCCATGTACATAAGACACCTAGGAGACCACCTGAGAGACTGTGCCCTGCCACGGACCACGGGCACAGCTGAGAAAACTGGCCCTCTGCAGGCGGCGCCTCCCCTGGCACAGACCATGGGCACAGCTGAGGAGACTGGCCCTCTGCAGGCGGCGCCTCCCCTGCCACACACACAGCTGAGGAGACTGGCCCTCTGCACGCTGTGCCTCCTCTGCCACAGACCATGGGCACAGCTGAGGAGACTGGCCCTCTGCAGGTGGCGCCTCCCCTGCCACAGACACAGCTGAGGAGACTGGCCCTCTGCACGCTGTGCCTCCTCTGCCACAGACCATGGGCACAGCTGAGGAGACTGGCCCTCTGCAGGTGGCGCCTCCCCTGCCACAGACCATGGGCACAGCTGAGGAGACTGGCCCTCCGCAGGCGGTGCCTCCCCTGCAGCCCAGACTGAGAGCTACAGACTAGGAGCTCTCACAAGGAAATCACGTACTCCAGCAGCGGCGAAAGGTGAGAGGAGAAAGACGGTGACGGAAACTCAGAGTCGCAGCCATCTCTTTCTCTCATACTTGCCATAATCAACACTGCACAGACAGGCAGCCAGAAAGTCAATAAAAGATGAGCAAAATCTAGAAGACAGACTTGGAGTGGGCTCCAGGGCTGAGCGCTGAGACTCAAATGAAAGGAGATAACACTCATCAATCTCCCTACAGGAGTAGAGGGGTAGGGGACAGGGACAACACCCTAAGCCATGGACAGACAAAATATTTCTGCTGTAAATGGCCAGAGGATAAATATGTTTTACTTTCTCAGACAAGAGGCAAAGTTGAGGCTACCACATAGGTACTTATATAACAAGAAAAAATAAATTTCAACAAATATCTTACTGAAAAAATTCAAAATAAAATAATAATGATCAAGCGTATTTTTTGTGATACAACATCTACTAATGAGAACAGAATTCTTTTTGAAGGGATGGTTCAAATTTAGTGCTCCTTATCAGGAAACTACAAATGTTCACCAGAAGCTATACTGAGGGACTTCTCCAGTAGTCCAAGGGTTGGACTGGGCCTTCCAATGCAGAACCCTGATCAGGGAGCTAGGATCCCACATGCCTGGTGGTCAAAAAACACCAAAGCATAAAACAGAAGCAATGTTGTAACAAATTTAATAAAGACTTTAAAACTGGTCCACATCAAAAAAACTTTTTAAAAACAAGCTATATTGAGCTCACAGGCCACATAAAAATGGAGGGGGAGTGGGATTTGGCCCAAAGACGACATTTGCCACCCCCTCCTAACACTGCAAGGAGAAAAGTCTTCCTGGGGCCTCACTGCTCCTCTCTTCTTCCCTCCATCAGCACCTTTTGTTGCCATCTGTCTGATCAGAAATTACCAGTTTCCTCCCACCTCCACCTGCTTCCATCTCTGGACGGATTCTTTGTTTAATATCATATAGATTATACGAACAAGGTAATAAAAACAGTCGAGTATGTTTCAATCAGCCCTAAGTAGGAAAAATTAGCTCTCCCTAAAGGAACCTGTATCCTGGTCAAATACACAGAGAGCTTTCTTTTAAAGAGTGGAAATTATGTTTGTTCCTCATAACCAGTCCACCTGGAATATGAAACACCAAGATTCACTCTCTAGCTATGCACTGTGAAAACACACAAAATCCACAGCAGCTCAGTCATCTAATTACTTGCTAATGATGCAGACGAGCCAGAAGTTAATCAGGCATTGAGAATCCAGAGTCACATCACACTGAGGCTCGTCAACTGAGGCCCTCGTGCCAGCACTGCCCCACCGTCCTCAACCTGACCCAGGCCCGGCTCAGCCAGAGGCAGCGACGCCCAAGCACACACTGCACCTTCTGGGGACAGGTCCTCTGGCTTTCACTGTTTGCTCTGGTTCGCGCTCTGCACTGGAGCCTTGTTCCTGTTCATCTTCTGAGAGCTCCCGTTTCCATTTTTCTCTGTGATCAAAAGCAAAGCAAAATTTTTTTTTTCTAAAAGAGTTCCTAAAGATCGTTTCACTTGAAGAATGTGACAAAACCAATTTCAAGCAGAAGAGCCAAAAAAGGTAGAACGCGTATATTTTAGACATTATGCTAAAAGATTTGTTTTAGCTCCAAATTTTGGTTGGGTTCCTTCCTGCGATGTGTAATATCTGTTTCTATTTTCTATCTGGTACCAAAATAAATGATGAAGCTAAGGCTATATTTTTTTTTAACTATTTGTTCTGAAAAAAAAAAAAAAAGTTGCCAATTCTCTAATATTTTATTTTTATTTACTATTATCATTGGCCAGACTGAAGCTGTAATATATACTAAATCAGGTTTTCAAATTCTAGTATGAATTAAACTATATAAAGGATTTGCTGAAAGAGTTTTCTGGGCCACAGCCAGTTTTTGATTCAGGAGGTCTAATGTGAGGCCTAAAAATCTCAATGTTAACAAATTCAGATGATGCTGATACTACTGAGAGAATTCTCTGAGTACTACACTAGCTATCTTCAGAATATGTTGATTAAACAACTCCTAAAATTATGTTATTAAGGATAAACCTACCACCTAGTAATTAACCTGTCCAGCTAATGAAGTAGTTTTAATAATCACTAAATACAGTTAGGTGTTCTTTTGCTCATCAAGATAACAGGTGACGTGGGACAGCCATACCCTATAGGTGCCCTGCTCTCCCCCAGCAGTTTCTGAAGTTTACTTGAAGACCAAAAAAGAAATCACAGGAACTCAGCTCATTTCCCACCTGCAGCAAAGAAGGAAGGAACACACATAATAGCAACTGGTCATGAAACATCTAGGGAAACAAAAAACTCAACAGGCAAGAACCTGGGTTTAGGGTTTCTGTCTAAAAAAAACAATTACCATGTGCCTCTGCGTCTCTGTATAGAAAATGAGGTTATGTTAAAGACAACTGCTGTCAAATTCCAAAGTCAAGTCAATATTCTTCATGGGAAAATAAGTCAAAGTAATAGTGGAAGAACCTTTCTCAACAGCCCTACACTCGATTCAGCAGAAACACCAGGAAGAAACTGTTCTCAAGCCTCCCATGAAAAGGTCATAGAACACTTCCACATACATTGCTCAAGTTCTACTGGCACACACGCAGGCAAGTGGAGATACATCTTTGTTAAATAAAGATACAAAGAATGAATCCTATCTATCAGTCTGCCAAGACAGATAGGGTGCTTATGGACAGTGACTGGTAAAATATTAAGGTCTGCTATTATCACCTAATATCCATCCCTCCTTCTTTAAACCAAACCATACTTTGGGCACCCGCCTTATTCTCCTTTCCTAGAGCCTCATACAATAAATCTGTTCTAAAGGATCCAAGGAATAGATGGTGATGGCCAGGAGGAAAAAGATGTCTCTAGCAATGGGGAGACTGGCACCTAAGGATCCAGCCTTCTCTGGCCAAGACTAGAACAGTTTATTTACCCCTCAGAAGGAGCTTACACAAACTGGAGAGCAGGGGTTTCACAGGAAACAGGCTTGAAAGAACATGCACGTAAGACCTAACGGAGAGCAGATGAGATGAGAAAGATCTACAATCAAGTGTTATTCGTAATTTTTATAACTCTGCCAGGCAGAGTAGCTAACGAGGTCCACTTCAACCATTTTAGAGACTCAAGTGGCAGTAGACACTGAGAGAATGGATGTCGAGAGTTTTCCAGTTAAACTACAGATCTGTAGACATACAGATAACCAAGAGGACTTCGAATCTTCCAATATGAGAAGGTACAAAAACTTAGCCAATCAACTGGTCCAAAGGCCTCTTCCCATAGAGAGGGAAAATCAAGCCCAGTGGGAACAAGCTGTTTGTACATGTCAAACCCACATTTCTGCTACTCTCAACAGAACTCACTGAAGACTATTCCAGGAGGAGCTAAACAGTTAAGAGGCTTAAAAGGTCGAAAGGAGTTTTATGTATATGTATCTAAATTGGTGGATTATTTCAAATTTCATTTTAATTTTCAAGAATGGTGGGGGAGGGGGCAAGTTAGGACCAGCAATACTGTTAATTCTGTATAAGAGGTGAAGTAAAAATGGCAAATCAATTCCTAACAGATTACTGCCCCAACCCTGGCTCTCCAACAGGTGAAACCAACGTCCACCCCTAGAGTTTGCTGGCTTCTCAAATAATGTAGACTGTATGAGAAAGACTCCCTGACTACGTCATACATTATAAGCTGGGCTACAAAGAGAAGTCTCAAGTATGAGATCATGGTTAAAATATTTTTCATCTTAAAGGAGACTTGAATTGCCAGATCCAGATCTAAGAAGCCACCAGTGGGATTCCCTAAATGGGAATCAATGGAACTTTGGTCAAAATTTTGGGAACTGGGGGAAAAAAATTTCCAAGATTTGACCACTGAGGCCTAAGGCCATATAAATAGACAGGAAAAAGTCAGAATGCAAGTTAAATAGGTATGGTTTTCTTTCTTTACTGGGAAAACGTGGATTCCTTTTTTCTTTACTGGGAAAAATCAAATCTTAACAACTATAAAGAAGGGAATGAACAAAGCTATTTTAAAATAAAATAAGCCTAAAATTTGGCCAAGAGCCACTGAGTCTTCCTAATTAACTGTCTTTAAGAGCTCAAAGAAGGAACTCCTTTCTCCTCCACTTTAGAAGGCAGTAAGGAAAACAGGGAACCAACTGCTTCAACATCACTGATTGTCAGTCGATTTCCCCAAAGAGGGTGGTGCTCAGAAGCAAGTCTCACTGGAGAGGGCGAGTGTGCTCTACCACGGACGCTTCGGCCGCGTCGCAGGACTGTGGCAGGCTTCCACTTCACAGCGCTGGGACAACTACAACCTCACTGTAACCTCAGGAGAACAACTGCGATGACCACAGGCAAAATCATGTTGATTCCAGGCGGGAGAGAGGGCTCGAGGACCACTGTTCAGTGCAGCTGAACACCACTGGGGCTGCAGTGAGTCAGCGGAAACCCTACCCAACGTTTCACAAACTAGGACGGCATGGATAAGGACTGACTCATCCACCTCCCGAGAAACCCGTATGCAGGTCAAGAAGCAAGTCAGAACTGGACACGCAGCAACGGACTGCTTCAAACTTGGGAAAGGAGTATATTGGTTACATGTTATCACCCTGCTTTTTAACTTCTCTGCAGAGTACATCATGAGAAATGTCAGACCGGATTAATCACAAGCCGGAATCAAGACTGCTGGGAGAAATATCAACAACCTCAGATATGCAGATGATACCACTCCAATGGCAGAAAGCAAAAAGGAACTAAAGTGCTTCTTAATGAAGGTAAAAGAGTGAAAAAGCTGGCTTAACACTCAATGCAAAAAAGCCAAGAAACCCAGTCCCATCACATGGCAAACAGATGGGAAAAAGTGGAAGCAGCGACAGATTTTTTTTTCTTGGGCTCCAAAACACTTCGGACAGTGAT
>SJYC01051935.1:0-16953 GCA_006408675.1 Madoqua kirkii
GAAGGTAAAAGAGTGAAAAAGCTGGCTTAACACTCAATGCAAAAAAGCCAAGAAACCCAGTCCCATCACATGGCAAACAGATGGGAAAAAGTGGAAGCAGCGACAGATTTTTTTTTCTTGGGCTCCAAAATCACTTCGGACAGTGATTGCAGCCATGAAATTAAAAGATGCTTGCTCCTTGGAAGAAAAGCTATGGCAAACCTAGACAGAGTATTAAGAAGCAGAGACATCTCTATGACAACCAAAGTCTGTAGTGTCAAAGCTATGGTTTTCCAGTAACCATGTATGGATGTGAGAGTCGGACCATAAAGAATTACCAATTAACTAAAAAAATGTTTTCCTCCTCTAAGCTTTTAAAATGCTAACTCAACATGACTCCAGCAGAGTTAGTCCCTTCTAAGACTGTAGTCCTTAAAGTGTCAATGTTACAAAAGCAAAGAAAGTCTGTGAAAGTACTCTAGACTAATGAAAGCTGGCATCTAATACAATATTTTACCTGAGACTGGATTCTGTACTGCATGGGGAAAATTATAAATGAGACTGTTGAGTTGAATGGCCAAACTGGAATCCAAATTAGACAATGGTATTGGGGCAATGTTAAATCTATTTACCTTAACATTGTATTTTGCTTACAAAAGAGAATATCCTTATTCTTAGAAAATACACACTTAGTATTTAGGGGTTAAAGACCATGCTGTATGAATCTTAGTCTGAAATGGCGCAAAAAAAATATTACCTTGTGTTATACATGAATATATATAAAGAGAACTCTCAATGATAAAGCAAATGGGGCAAAAAAGGTACACAATGGTGAATCTCAGTATACAGGCATTCCTTGTACTGCGCTTACTCTTAAAATTTTTCAACTCTAAAATTAATCCCCCCCAGAAAGTTTAAAAAATGGTTCCTTTTAAAAGCTTTAAAATCTGTGAGACCATCTGCAGTGCCCTGTGCTAATATCTCACAATGTCCACTCCTGAGAGCGCCTCGCTCGGTTCTGAAGCCCTTGTGTGCACACACTAGGTTGTCGTCGCTGCTGAGATCACAGAGGGCCCAGCAGTGCAGTCTCTCGCAACCTGAGTCTCAGCAGCTGCAGGACCTCCCCTAATCCATGTTACTAACTAAACTGACTCAGGAGAGGAGCTCTCCACAAACCCCAGTGCCCTCCAGCTGCCCAGAGGAGGGCACAGCGTGAGGCCAGCCCAGCGCCCAAACAGGCATGAGGAGAACCTCTGCTATGGGAAGTTCCTAAGGAAGAGCCCAGAAGCAGACAAGCAGCCCACAGAAGACATCCCCTCTCCCCGTTCCCAACAAGGAGTGGAAAGGTTCTACTCAGGCAAAGAACGGTCACAAGGGCCTCTGAGAGTTGCCTACTTTGGAGAGCTCTCAGGATTGAAAGGAGAGGGAAAAGCAAATACAAAAATCAGTCAAAATAGCAAGTGTGATGTATTACACAGGGGCTGAAAGCTGGAGGGATTCTTACACCCAAATAAAGCCACATAAATGAGGAGTTCAGGGACTTCCCCTAGTGGTTCAATGGTCAAGACTCTGTGCTCCCACTCCAGTGATGACAGGTTCAATCCCTGGTCAGGGAACTAACATCCCACATGTACAGTGGCCAAAAAAAAAAAAAAGTTAGGAGTTCAGGTTTTCAAGTACAGTACATTTAGATTCCCGCCAATGGACCAGCAGAATGTAGCCAGACGGTGGAGGAAAAAACACATGCATGGATTTCCCAAAAAGCCTCCAAAGCCTTTGGCCTGGGAAACAGATCTCTTGAGCAGGCCCTGGGATGGGAAGGTCTTCTGAGCTGCCATGAAGCAGGGGCTTGCCTACAGTTATCATTTCCGCAACTCTAATGAAATATTTAAAACACAAATGGAAACTGTATGCCCTCTGGGCAGGGCAAAATTAAATACTATGACTTTTCTTAGCATAGTTTCTAATAACTATGTTAAGTTACCAGAATAAGCATTACCCTATTTTAGAGATGGGGAAATTTAAAAACTCTCGTTACTGTGCCTCAGCCCAAATGCTTAAGAATTATGCTGTGCTTATTCACTCAGTCATTTCTGACTCTTTTTGTGACCCAATGGATTGTATAGCCCACCAGGCTCCTCTGTCCATAGAATTCTCCAGGCCAAAATACTGGAGTGGGTTGCCATGCCCTCCTCCAGGGGATGTTCCCAACCCAGGGCTCAAACCCAGGTCTCCCGCATTGCAGATGGATTCCAGATTCTTTACTGTCTGAGCCACCAGGGAAGCCCATGAATACTGGAGCAGGTAGCCTATCCCTTCTCCAGGGGATCTTCCTGACCCAGGAATTGAACTGGGGTCTTCTGCATTGCAGGTGGATTCTTTACCAGCTGAGCTTTTAGGGAAGCCCAAGTTAAGGACAACTAATGCTTTAAAACAGGGAAGATATAACTGGGACTCTCAACAAGAGCCAAGGACAACCGTTTACCATGAGAAACCCCTCAATTTGTGTGCAGGGTGTTTTGAGTAATTTTCTGAGAAGACCTGTAGAATTCTGTTTGTTCAAAGGATTCATACATTCCACCCCATAAAGAGTTAATTATTCTCAAAAAAAAAAAAAAAGTCAAGTTTTTTTTTTTTACCATAAGTAGAATCTTTAAAGTTTTACAATAACAAATATATAATCTGTATCATACAGGAATTTCACATTAACCTCATGAATTAAAAGTTTCTTGCTTAGGAACTGCCAACAGTGAAACCACACAGACACAATAAGGTATTTCTTTTTAAAATGGTGTCCAACCAGTGTAACTTTGTCTCAGCACAGAGAACAAACGAACAGGAAGCACAGCCCATCTAAATGTGCTCCTTGCTTAACTGCAACAGAACACCAAATGCCTCTATGTTTAGGATTTGTGCACATTTTTAAGAAAACAAAAAAATAATAATGGGGCTGATAGGTCAAATCAGATGGAATAGCTGTGGTATGCCCTGAAAAGCAGCCCAACGTTTAACATTTGAAAAACTAAAAACTTCAAAAGCATTGCTGTTGCAGAAGACTCAGAGAGACCAGGAAGCCAAGACAGCAAGAGACAGAAGCGGACACTGGGGCCCAGCGTGCACTGCACACACAAGGCAGGCAGGCCCAGAGACAGCCGCACGCGCCAGCGCCCCAGGCGAGGACCGCCCCAGGGGAGACTTACTGTTTTTTCAGCTGCCTCTGGCCTCTTCTCTTTGGGCTCCCACTCTCAGATCCGCTACTTGCCTTCAGGGTGTGAGGAGAGGGGAAAGATCAGAGACTTTAGTTCACAGTTCTCAGAGCCCGGGTTCCACAGTGTACTCAATGCAAAGTTACTCAATATGAGCTTTCAGACAGAGAGACACCTAAGCCTCTGTTTGGTGGTGTCCACACTTTTGTTTTGAAAATTAATTTGTCTCTACTGCTGAGTTACCTGTAACGCCAAGAAGTATTTCTTTCAGTATGACTTCTTAAAGAACATAGTCTAATAAAATTTTGTGATGAAGGAAACATCCCGTATCTACAGTGGCCCACTGAGCAGCCAGCAGTCACACGTGGCTGAGCCCCTGAAATGTGGCTGCTGTCACTTAGGAATGGACTTTTCATTTACCTAATTTTAACTAATGCACATTTTAAGAGACCTATGTCTAATGGTGACCATACTGGGTCCCGATATAGAACGTCTGGCACGAAAACGCCACTCAACATCTAGTGTGCCTCTCAAGGCGGTGACTACGAACCTGCTTCATGTCAGACTCAATAAAGCGCGTGTTCAATCCTGAGCCAGCTGCACTCTGCTGACAGCAGCAGAGCAAGCGATTAGTCAGGGACGTGTGAACAACTCTTTTCCCCACGTGGTAAACAAATAGGCAAGATATTCCCTTTTCTGTTGGTCCTGTGACCTACCAACAATGTGGTAACTTATATGCAAAAGGGAAAAGGTATACGCACCATGTGCTTGGTCATAACAAACATGGGAAAAGAAAGCTAACTAAGGTTAACCAGCTCGGCGGTCACTCAAAACAAAACACCATAAACACTTGTGCATGTGTTATAGTCAATCACACTTTTAAAGTATACTTACTGCCCCAAACTCATTAACCTTTGGCTACTAATATGTAACACTAATTTTAAAAATCAATCTATTCAATCTCAGAGTTTGATCAGAAAGTAAATAGGCATTCAACACTTTACATTACACATTAAAAATGAACTCACAAACTAAATTTTAACAGTTCAGGTAAAATACAATAACTCCCTTGCTCAGCAGTAGATCTGAAACGACTTCCACTGTCACCTTTGGGTAGTGACCCCGTTAACAGAATCTAGAATTTACAAACTCGAGGCTTTAAACAGTAAACTTCTTGCTATCATCAACTGCACTATGAGAAACAGACAAAAATTCAAGGGCAGTTTTATATAATACTCTACTAAAGCACACACCATGACATGATCTTTCTGGTAGTTTTTAAAGCCACATGTGGCTTTTCTGGCTGTACTAGGTTAAAAAACTGGCTTTCCGGTCATTTAACTCCCATGCCTGAAGTTCATGGTAATACAAACCAGTCAGAAACGAGGTAAGATACGGAGTGTGATCATATCCCCTTAAAACACTGTTTTTTCTTACTCCTCCTTAATATTAAATCGTGATGGTTCTTGTCTGCTTCGGTTTGACCGCCTAACCCCATATACATCAGGATATTCTTCCCACATCTGTAAGATTAACAGACTACACATGAATCTTTTTTTCTTGACCCCCATTTATTATTTACGTTATTGGAACATATATTTCAATTTAAGTGAATTCAAATAACTAAATATCAAAGGGGTTGTTTTGTTTAGTGAGACAATACAGGACCATCTTTAAAAAGAATAAAGCGTATTACTCTAGAACTCATTAATAAGTTGCGACAATGCCACTACATGGCTATTAAATTAGAAAGTACGTTGCTTACCCATTGTCAAAATTTAAACTTACAGTTGAATAATATGGAGACATAAGAGAATTGCTTCCACTAAAAAAATACTTATGAACTTTAAGTCCCTAATGCTTTCAATTTCAGCTTTGACTGCACAAGACTCATCTGAGAAACTCAAAATCAATACAGCCCCACCACTAACTTTCTGTTAAGTAAGAATTAGTTTACTTGTATATATTTAAAAATTCCTCAGGATGTGCAAGATGCCAGATACAGTCAAAATTCAGTATTTCAAACATTCAGCTTGAGCTCTCAGAATGAGACCCACCGGCACCCTTGCTCCAGCACACTCCATTTCACTCTCTAACAGTATTTAACCTTTTGCCTTTCAAGGCCTGATTTTGGCCTCTCCTGCCTTCCAAGATGGCCTACACTCTTTCTATAGAGTGTGTATCTCCCCAAATAATCCTTCTTTCACTTTAAAAGACTCAAATTAACAAATCAAAAGGAAAAATACAAAAGGCCCCCCTTTACTCCCTGTTGCTCTAAGGATTCGTCTAACCCCCAGCCTCTCTCTTCTTCCCACAGGTAACAGCTGATAAGTATGTTGTGTGGGAGTGAAGTGAAAGTCATTCAGTGGTGTCTCACTCTTTGCGAACCCCTGGACTATATATACAGTCCATGGGATTCTCCAGGCCAGAATACTGCAGTGGGTAGCCTTTCCCTTCTCCAGGGGATCTTCCCAATCTAGGGATCGAACCCAGGTCTCCCATATTGCAGGAGGATCCCTTACCAGCTGAGCCACAAGGGAAGCCCCAAAATACTGGAGTGGGTAGCCTTTCCCTTCTCCAGGGGATCTTCCCGACCCAGGAATCACACCTCGGTCTCCTGCATCGCAGGAGGACTCTTTACCAACTGAGGTTTGAAGGAAGCCCATGTTGTGTGTTCTTTTAAGGAAATCAATCACCTATAGGCAAAATAAATTTAAAAGACTGTGGAACACTGAAGTGAAGATGCACAACAGAGTTAAACATTTAGGAGAGATGCTTGAAAGCCAAGATGAGAAAGCTGGATTTGCCACAAACATGGGAGGCAGCTAATGTCATGAAAATATCTGGAGTGAGGCAAGAGAAGCCTTGGGCTGTGGCTCATCATGAAACGTGTGGAAACTGGACCCCTAAAAAGACAAAAATGATGAAAGACGATTCAGGAACACAATATGCCACAAAGTCAAGGGAAGACATAATCTACAGCATCTTTAAAAAAAAAAATTTCCAGGAAAGCCAAAGAAAAACAACCCCTCCAAAGGTAACAAGCACAGTGTTCTAGGAACAGGCATTTCAGAATGAGAAGCCATATAACCATGTAGCTCAGTGTCCTCAGTTTACCAAAGGGAAGAATCCTTAACCTTAGAATAATATGAGTCAGAGGACAAAAGACCCAACCAAGAATCAGTAACAGTCAAGCAGCAGGAAATAAAGGCAACCAATGGGGCAGACAAAGGGAGGCGGCAAGAGCTTTGCTCCAGCCCTGCCAGTCAACCCCCGTCCACCCTTTCTTGAACCTGAGAGCTGTGAAGTGGCTCCACAGGAATCAGTGCTTATTAACTGGGTGGCCCAGTTCTTTAAGTGGCACTACATTAATCAGTTCTGCCATTTTAAAATATTAGGCATTCAGGCTCACCTGCTGGGACTTATTACAACATACACTGTAACGTGTACATCCTAAAATTACTTTTCTTAGCATAGTTTCTAATAACTATGTTAAGTTACCAGAATAAGCATTACCCTATTTTAGAGATGGGGAAATTTAAAAACTCTCGTTACTGTGCCTCAGCCCAAATGCTTAAGAATTATGCTGTGCTTATTCACTCAGTCATTTCTGACTCTTTTTGTGACCCAATGGATTGTATAGCCCACCAGGCTCCTCTGTCCATAGAATTCTCCAGGCCAAAATACTGGAGTGGGTTGCCATGCCCTCCTCCAGGGGATGTTCCCAACCCAGGGCTCAAACCCAGGTCTCCCGCATTGCAGATGGATTCCAGATTCTTTACTGTCTGAGCCACCAGGGAAGCCCATGAATACTGGAGCAGGTAGCCTATCCCTTCTCCAGGGGATCTTCCTGACCCAGGAATTGAACTGGGGTCTTCTGCATTGCAGGTGGATTCTTTACCAGCTGAGCTTTTAGGGAAGCCCAAGTTAAGGACAACTAATGCTTTAAAACAGGGAAGATATAACTGGGACTCTCAACAAGAGCCAAGGACAACCGTTTACCATGAGAAACCCCTCAATTTGTGTGCAGGGTGTTTTGAGTAATTTTCTGAGAAGACCTGTAGAATTCTGTTTGTTCAAAGGATTCATACATTCCACCCCATAAAGAGTTAATTATTTCTCAAAAAAAAAAAAAAAGTCAAGTTTTTTTTTTTTACCATAAGTAGAATCTTTAAAGTTTTACAATAACAAATATATAATCTGTATCATACAGGAATTTCACATTAACCTCATGAATTAAAAGTTTCTTGCTTAGGAACTGCCAACAGTGAAACCACACAGACACAATAAGGTATTTCTTTTTAAAATGGTGTCCAACCAGTGTAACTTTGTCTCAGCACAGAGAACAAACGAACAGGAAGCACAGCCCATCTAAATGTGCTCCTTGCTTAACTGCAACAGAACACCAAATGCCTCTATGTTTAGGATTTGTGCACATTTTTAAGAAAACAAAAAAATAATAATGGGGCTGATAGGTCAAATCAGATGGAATAGCTGTGGTATGCCCTGAAAAGCAGCCCAACGTTTAACATTTGAAAAACTAAAAACTTCAAAAGCATTGCTGTTGCAGAAGACTCAGAGAGACCAGGAAGCCAAGACAGCAAGAGACAGAAGCGGACACTGGGGCCCAGCGTGCACTGCACACACAAGGCAGGCAGGCCCAGAGACAGCCGCACGCGCCAGCGCCCCAGGCGAGGACCGCCCCAGGGGAGACTTACTGTTTTTTCAGCTGCCTCTGGCCTCTTCTCTTTGGGCTCCCACTCTCAGATCCGCTACTTGCCTTCAGGGTGTGAGGAGAGGGGAAAGATCAGAGACTTTAGTTCACAGTTCTCAGAGCCCGGGTTCCACAGTGTACTCAATGCAAAGTTACTCAATATGAGCTTTCAGACAGAGAGACACCTAAGCCTCTGTTTGGTGGTGTCCACACTTTTGTTTTGAAAATTAATTTGTCTCTACTGCTGAGTTACCTGTAACGCCAAGAAGTATTTCTTTCAGTATGACTTCTTAAAGAACATAGTCTAATAAAATTTTGTGATGAAGGAAACATCCCGTATCTACAGTGGCCCACTGAGCAGCCAGCAGTCACACGTGGCTGAGCCCCTGAAATGTGGCTGCTGTCACTTAGGAATGGACTTTTCATTTTACCTAATTTTAACTAATGCACATTTTAAGAGACCTATGTCTAATGGTGACCATACTGGGTCCCGATATAGAACGTCTGGCACGAAAACGCCACTCAACATCTAGTGTGCCTCTCAAGGCGGTGACTACGAACCTGCTTCATGTCAGACTCAATAAAGCGCGTGTTCAATCCTGAGCCAGCTGCACTCTGCTGACAGCAGCAGAGCAAGCGATTAGTCAGGGACGTGTGAACAACTCTTTTCCCCACGTGGTAAACAAATAGGCAAGATATTCCCTTTTCTGTTGGTCCTGTGACCTACCAACAATGTGGTAACTTATATGCAAAAGGGAAAAGGTATACGCACCATGTGCTTGGTCATAACAAACATGGGAAAAGAAAGCTAACTAAGGTTAACCAGCTCGGCGGTCACTCAAAACAAAACACCATAAACACTTGTGCATGTGTTATAGTCAATCACACTTTTAAAGTATACTTACTGCCCCAAACTCATTAACCTTTGGCTACTAATATGTAACACTAATTTTAAAAATCAATCTATTCAATCTCAGAGTTTGATCAGAAAGTAAATAGGCATTCAACACTTTACATTACACATTAAAAATGAACTCACAAACTAAATTTTAACAGTTCAGGTAAAATACAATAACTCCCTTGCTCAGCAGTAGATCTGAAACGACTTCCACTGTCACCTTTGGGTAGTGACCCCGTTAACAGAATCTAGAATTTACAAACTCGAGGCTTTAAACAGTAAACTTCTTGCTATCATCAACTGCACTATGAGAAACAGACAAAAATTCAAGGGCAGTTTTATATAATACTCTACTAAAGCACACACCATGACATGATCTTTCTGGTAGTTTTTAAAGCCACATGTGGCTTTTCTGGCTGTACTAGGTTAAAAAACTGGCTTTCCGGTCATTTAACTCCCATGCCTGAAGTTCATGGTAATACAAACCAGTCAGAAACGAGGTAAGATACGGAGTGTGATCATATCCCCTTAAAACACTGTTTTTTCTTACCTCCTCCTTAATATTAAATCGTGATGGTTCTTGTCTGCTTCGGTTTGACCGCCTAACCCCATATACATCAGGATATTCTTCCCACATCTGTAAGATTAACAGACTACACATGAATCTTTTTTTCTTGACCCCCATTTATTATTTACGTTATTGGAACATATATTTCAATTTAAGTGAATTCAAATAACTAAATATCAAAGGGGTTGTTTTGTTTAGTGAGACAATACAGGACCATCTTTAAAAAGAATAAAGCGTATTACTCTAGAACTCATTAATAAGTTGCGACAATGCCACTACATGGCTATTAAATTAGAAAGTACGTTGCTTACCCATTGTCAAAATTTAAACTTACAGTTGAATAATATGGAGACATAAGAGAATTGCTTCCACTAAAAAAATACTTATGAACTTTAAGTCCCTAATGCTTTCAATTTCAGCTTTGACTGCACAAGACTCATCTGAGAAACTCAAAATCAATACAGCCCCACCACTAACTTTCTGTTAAGTAAGAATTAGTTTACTTGTATATATTTAAAAATTCCTCAGGATGTGCAAGATGCCAGATACAGTCAAAATTCAGTATTTCAAACATTCAGCTTGAGCTCTCAGAATGAGACCCACCGGCACCCTTGCTCCAGCACACTCCATTTCACTCTCTAACAGTATTTAACCTTTTGCCTTTCAAGGCCTGATTTTGGCCTCTCCTGCCTTCCAAGATGGCCTACACTCTTTCTATAGAGTGTGTATCTCCCCAAATAATCCTTCTTTCACTTTAAAAGACTCAAATTAACAAATCAAAAGGAAAAATACAAAAGGCCCCCCTTTACTCCCTGTTGCTCTAAGGATTCGTCTAACCCCCAGCCTCTCTCTTCTTCCCACAGGTAACAGCTGATAAGTATGTTGTGTGGGAGTGAAGTGAAAGTCATTCAGTGGTGTCTCACTCTTTGCGAACCCCTGGACTATATATACAGTCCATGGGATTCTCCAGGCCAGAATACTGCAGTGGGTAGCCTTTCCCTTCTCCAGGGGATCTTCCCAATCTAGGGATCGAACCCAGGTCTCCCATATTGCAGGAGGATCCCTTACCAGCTGAGCCACAAGGGAAGCCCCAAAATACTGGAGTGGGTAGCCTTTCCCTTCTCCAGGGGATCTTCCCGACCCAGGAATCACACCTCGGTCTCCTGCATCGCAGGAGGACTCTTTACCAACTGAGGTTTGAAGGAAGCCCATGTTGTGTGTTCTTTTAAGGAAATCAATCACCTATAGGCAAAATAAATTTAAAAGACTGTGGAACACTGAAGTGAAGATGCACAACAGAGTTAAACATTTAGGAGAGATGCTTGAAAGCCAAGATGAGAAAGCTGGATTTGCCACAAACATGGGAGGCAGCTAATGTCATGAAAATATCTGGAGTGAGGCAAGAGAAGCCTTGGGCTGTGGCTCATCATGAAACGTGTGGAAACTGGACCCCTAAAAAGACAAAAATGATGAAAGACGATTCAGGAACACAATATGCCACAAAGTCAAGGGAAGACATAATCTACAGCATCTTTAAAAAAAAAAATTTCCAGGAAAGCCAAAGAAAAACAACCCCTCCAAAGGTAACAAGCACAGTGTTCTAGGAACAGGCATTTCAGAATGAGAAGCCATATAACCATGTAGCTCAGTGTCCTCAGTTTACCAAAGGGAAGAATCCTTAACCTTAGAATAATATGAGTCAGAGGACAAAAGACCCAACCAAGAATCAGTAACAGTCAAGCAGCAGGAAATAAAGGCAACCAATGGGGCAGACAAAGGGAGGCGGCAAGAGCTTTGCTCCAGCCCTGCCAGTCAACCCCCGTCCACCCTTTCTTGAACCTGAGAGCTGTGAAGTGGCTCCACAGGAATCAGTGCTTATTAACTGGGTGGCCCAGTTCTTTAAGTGGCACTACATTAATCAGTTCTGCCATTTTAAAATATTAGGCATTCAGGCTCACCTGCTGGGACTTATTACAACATACACTGTAACGTGTACATCCTAAAATCATCTTGTGTTCCCATCTGTCCTTCTGAGGGCTGCTGCTGCTGCTAACTCGCATCAGTCGTGTGCAACTCTGTGCGACCCCACAGACGGCAGCCCACGAGGCTCCCCAGGCCTGGGATTCTCCAGGCAAGAGTACTGGAGTGGGTCGCCAGTGCCTTCTCCCTTTTGAGGGCTAGTGATACCTAATTCAACTCTTCAATAAAAGCTACCATGTGAAAGAGAAGAGTGCACAGAAAACAAAGAGCGTTCTTTAGAAGCTCGTTTTAGGATAATTATTAAAGTCATGACCTAATCATTCTAACTGGCTAGTACATCCATCCAGTATCTATTAACTTCTTAACATTAACCACCTTTATAATATTTCTGCCTAAATCTGTACTTCCATGGTGACATGCAGTCTTAATCCTGTCTCTAAGTTTTACATATATGTATATTATACACATACATATATATTTGGCCTTACAGTTGACTCCCAGAATCCCTGTCAACATGACTTTAGTAGTTTTAAACCCCCTGTGCAAGTCGTGGTTTCTATAGCTTGCTTTATTCTCTGCAAGAACTTGTCACTGTACAGAATAAAGTTAAAAAAGATGGCCAAACAAGGCCTTCTGCAGGTAAATTTCTGAGCTGAATGACACTCAGAGAAGATACTCTAAGTGGTACCTTCCATACACAGGGTCTCTCTGAAATAAGTCACCACCTGAAATGTCTCTTGTGAAGGGTCTCCACAGACTGAGAGGCAACACAGCACAACCCCTGAGTGTCCGCAAGCCCCTTCTCTGGTGACGAGTTAGCTAGTAAGGACAGTTTTCATTTCCCTGTCCCTAACGCTGCAACACCACCAGTATTCCCCAGCCTCCCACCAATCCTTCAGGGCCACTTAACCTTAAGCAATGACTCTACTGGGAACAGAAGAACTGAAATGATAGTTGATCTCAATTCTGCCAACACTTAAAAGCCACTTTGTTTTTTTAATTTCAGGATTGCTGAAGCTATTCTATGGAACTTGCAGGCAATTTAAAATCGTTTGTCCTCCTGGGAGGATCGCTTGTGTGCAGACACAGATTTGTATCTTAGAAGAAAAACTGATTTCCCCTAAAGCTTTCAACGTAAGACATTTTAAATTTTCTAAACCAATTTTTAAATATTTTTAGTGATTCTAAACTTAATTCTCTCAAATTAGAATTTCAAAAGATCAGCTGCATCTCAGGACTACCTAGACCAAGTCATTATTTTTCCCCAAAAGGAATGCATCCCAAAGTGTGGACATCAGTGAGAAAATTCTATGCAACTCACTTTCCACCTTTTTGCATTCTCTGCTGGAAAATTCTTCTGTTAGGCGAAGAATGGCTACATTGCCTAGGTAAAGATAATTTCTTTTCTGTGATGAGTACTTATATTCTTTAATAAATTAAAACATCCCTTATTCTTGGACTGGAATCATCCATCAAACTACAACTGTATTTCACAATCATCTGTGAATGATTTTCTCTGGTATTACTCACTATTGAGCTAAATATATATATATTTATATTTATATATATATATTCAACCATCATTTTTAAATGCTAAAAAAATCAATACAACAAAAATATCTCTCTGCCCTACATGATGATGGTTCGTGTAATTATTAATATTTTCCTCATAGCCCTGTGTCTAACTAGTAGAGCAGAAAGCAGTCCCCATTTAGATCCAGAGACAGTGTATTACTAGAAGAGGCAGCTGCAGATGAACTTTCATTATCAGGACACACTAAGGAGCTTCCCACAGGAACGTAGAGGCCTGCTCTCTGGTCCAGGCTCGTGCACACTTGTACTGTTCAACAAGGCCGATACCTTCTTCACATCAGCTATCCGTTCCTTCTTAGAGGCTGGTTTCTCTTTGGCTTCTGGAAGGACTGGCTGGGACTTGGAACCTGCCGATTCACTCTCAGACTCCGACTGACTCTCCGAAGATTCAGAACTACTATTTGACTCACTGCCATGGCCACTTCCTGGGTCGCTGCCCTGCTCACTCTCCGACTGGCTGCCTGAGTCTGAACCCGAAGCTTCTTCAGATGCTGAATGACTTAATTAAAAAAAAAAAAAAAAAAATTTAAGAACTGCCACAGCAATCAGTTAAAAAAAAAATCCTAGCATTAATATGACAGCAGATAGGAATTTGATAATACAAGATCAAAATTTTCAAACATACTTTTATATTATTTGCAAATAATGTGACTAGTGCCATTCTCAACATCCCTGACACCTGACAGCTACCATTTCCTGATTTGCTCATATGATGCCATATGCCACGTCATTTATACAGATTAGCTCTTTGAAAAAGTAAAACAGGGGATATTATTTTGTCCATCACTCAGATCAAGAAAAACTGAAGCTTAAAAGTAGTCAACCTCTCTCCTCCTGACCTTCTCCCCGGCCGGCCGCACAGGAGAGAGGCAGAGATGGCAGATGAGATCGCCAAGGCTCAGGTCGCCCGGCCTGGCGGTGACACCACGTTCGGGAAGATTATTTGCAAGGAAATTCCAGCCAAAATCATTTATGAGGATGACCAGTGTCTTGCTTTCCATGACATTTCCCCTCAAGCACCAATACATTTTCTGGTGATACCCAAGAAACATATATCCCAGATTTCTGCAGCAGAGGATGATGATGAAAGTCTTCTTGGGCATTTGACGATTGTTGGCAAGAAATGTGCTGCTGATCTAGGCCTGAAGAAGGGCTATTGAATGGTGGTGAATGGAGGTTCAGATGGGGGCCAGTCTGTCACGTTCATCTCCATGTTCTTGGAGGTCAGCAGATGAACTGGCCTCCTGGTTAAGTGTGCTATAGGGATAATTTTGCCTTCTCTATGCAGTGCTCAGGTTTGCAAGTTCCAATATGCTAAACAATTTTTTTTTGCCTGTGTGTGGAGATATTGCAAAAATAATTTTTAAAACCCATACATAATAAAAGATATTGTTGCATGGCCTGAAAAATAAAAGTAGTTAAAGAATTCTCCAAGATGACACAGCTAGGGTTTGAAACCAGGTACATCTGTCTGAGTCTACTTATTTGTTCATTATTCAGCCCCTCCCTCCTTAATACAAAGACAAAATCAAAACAAAACAAAAGGAACAAACAAAAAAGCAACCAACACAGAACAAAATGAAACCAAGGCAGAGTCACTCAAACAGTAAAAATGCAATCGTTGCAATTATCCAATCAATGGCTCTCAAAATCAGACGCAAATTAAAAACATACACAGTAACCCCAAACCAGAACTCCTGCCCTGAAATTTCCTGCAGGTGAGTCCCACACCTGGTAGACTTAAAAGGATAAACAAAGAGTCTAGTTCAGTAAAGACTGCCACTGGACTCCCACACAATCCCAACTTCATCTTCCAAGCCCCCTCAGGAAAGCGCGACAGGTAAATGACAGCAGAAGTCACACCAAAAAATACAACAGAAGGCGTGTTCTTCAATGCTGAAAAGAGAGCCGGGGCATGCTGGCAGGAATGCGGATACTATGAAGAAAAGAGACCTAAATCTGATGGCCTCTACAGGGGGAAAAAAGGTGGACAGCTCCCCCAGCTCTTCTGCTTGGAAACTATCTTCATTTAGGAGAGCAGAGGAGGAAGCAAGCAGCAAGGCAGAACCTAAATAATGCCAACACAAAGGACCTCAGGCCTAGCAACCAGAAGAAAAAGGCACATGGCGGGAAAACCAGAAAGGGATGTTTTTAAAAGAGCGAGGCTTTTATCTACCACCACTCCTTTTCTAACCAGAAACAGTCGTGTCCACAGAATGAGCGGGACAGTACATAGGGAAGGGGCGTTGGCCAAAATATCCCGTGTGACCCACAGCAAGCAAAGTCAGTCAGAGGGGCCTCAGTTGACACGAGGAAGCAATGAGAACACAGGGAGTGGAGAGTGTCTGCCTTGGGAAACGGAGAAGAACGGGAGAGCAACTTAACATTTGTCCCATCATGGAATAGATGCTGAGTACCTTACATGTCTGTTTGGCTTATAGGTCCACCAGCACAACACTTTTAGGCATTACCTCCCTCGTGTGGAGGATGAGAGTGCTGGGGGGTGGGGAGTGGTAAGGCAGAAATTCCACTTCAAGTGTGGCTCTAAAAAAAGCTCATGTTTTATTTCATCACAAGAGTTCAAAGTCCTAGAGGATCAGCTGATCACCCTGAACTCTGTTAACAGTGACTCAGTACCTTCAAGGCCCCACCGCCCTGATTGACTCCTGGGTCCTTGGCACAGTTAACTAGTCCAGGCGACTAACACATCTTAACTCACTTATTCTCCACCTGTGACCACTCAGAAGATGCTCAGCAAGCGAGAAGAAAATAAGAGGAAGAAACCAGTTAGAAAGTGCAGGCTCTGGCCCTCCTGGCATGGGTCTCCACCCTAGATGACCTCAGGCCTGCGCCCTCTGGCAACCCATGCCCTCAGTCACTGCCAATTGGAGACAATTCAACACCAGTTCCCACATCAGCGTATACCTGTGTCCATGAATACCTCCTTCTCTTTGAATGGCCCCATAGGATAAATACACACTTAAATTGTTGCCTTATTAAAGGGACATTTAGGTTATTTTTAAACTGTTCTCTTAATTAATAAGCTACAAATATCATTGATATCCTTCCATATCTTTGTATTCCTGAGCAAAATACTTAGATTCTCAAATTGTTCACTATAAAAACTGTTTCTATATACGCCTCATGTGCATCTGCATTTGTGTTTGTGTGGGAAAGTGGCCTCTGGAAATGTGAGCAGGCAGACAACACTGTTCAGGTAACAAAGCACATCCATGTTTCTGTCAGGACATAGCTACGTGCAGAAAATCATTTTATCACCAAACTGCTAACACTGGTTTACTCTATGGGGTGGGTTATTTGAAGTACCTTGTGGATTTCGTGCATTACTTATTTGTGCAACTTAAAACTAAAGTTAACTCTGAAAGTCAAATCCAAGAGAAAACATCAAATTTACAACTGTATTTACTTGTGGAGGTTAAGGGAGGCAGATGTATTCTCCAGGAGTTGCCATGCCCTCCTCTAGCGGTTCTTCCCAACCCAGCGATTGAAACCAGGTCTCTCGAATTGCAGGTGGATTCTTTACCAGCTGAGCCACCAGTGACACCCAAGAATACTGGAGTCGGTAGCCTATGCCTTCTCCAGGGGAACTTTCTGACCCAGGAATCAAACTGGGGTCTCCTGCATTGCAGACAGATTCCTTATCAGTTGAGTTACACAGGAAGCCCTCAAAAACAGTTAACTCTGAAAGTCAAACCCAAGAGAAAACATGAATTTTCAACTGTACTTCCTTCTGGGGGTAAAGGGAAGCAGATGTAATCAGAAAATGATACGGACAGGTTTTAGGACTTAGGCTGAGTGGTTGAGTTCATAGCTGTTCACTACACATCAATCTTTTTAGTCTTTCAAATTGTTCATAATTCAACTGAGAGTCAAATTCAAGGCAAGGGGTGTAAGAATCCCCAATCCTACACAAAATGAAATAAAGATATGAATGAAAGTAAGACCAAGAGTTTTTTTTTTTTAAATCATTTCTGAAACAAGTCAGATTTAAGCG
>SJYC01051937.1:0-14747 GCA_006408675.1 Madoqua kirkii
CCTCCCCTTCATCCCCCCTCATCTCTCCTTTTCCCTCCCTGCCCTCCCAAAATCCAATCAGGTATGGGCCTTGGTGTTTTGAATTCACAAGTGATTCTGATGCAAAGCCTAAAGTGGCAAATTAAGCTTACCAACAGCAAAAGACAGAAATGAGAAGCTCTACGTCTACAAACTGGCCAAATTCAAAGAGCACGTGTGGCTGCTGCTGAGGCACGTCAGTCCGACTCTGTGCGACCCCACAGACGGCAGCCCACCCGGCTCCCCGTCCCTGGGCTTCTCCAGGCGAGAACACTGGAGTGGGGTGCCACTGCCTTCTCCAATGCACGAAGTGAAGTCGCTCAGTCGTGACTCTTCGCGACCCCACGGGCTGCAGCACGTGTGGCTGGAGAAGGTCAGAGCAGACAAGGGCAAGGTTCCAGAGCAGGGCTCCCTCTCCCCAGCCACCACTACTGCCAGGGCAATCACTTCCCGGATACAATTTAACTGGACTCCTTTCATGTAAAAGTATGGCCTTACAGCTTTTTGAAAAGCAATATGTCTCTTCATCAGTCACACCATCAGTCAACAAAAAGTGATTTTCACCTTTTGGTTTCTTAGTAAGTTTAAGGTAAGCAGAACACAGAATTATTCCATGTTTTCAATCACCTACTTGCTTTCCGCTTACCCATCTATAATAATTCATCCTGGGCCAAACTGCCAGTGCCTGAAGCTAAGTCTACCCTTTCCTCGCCCTTGTGCCTCAGTTTCCTCATCTACCACAGAGGAGTGTCGATCATACCTACCTCACAGATACAATGGGAGGACGGATGGCTCAAATGAACATATACGCAGGATTTAGAACAAGCGGCAGGCTCACGGCAGCCACTATCGTTAACAATTACTGGACCTCTCCAGAATAAATCAACACAGCTATCAGTGAAACACCTCGCAACAATCAGGTCTACTGGTTTGACATTTAACCTAAGTGTAACACTGTAAGCAAAACCGGCAAAAAGGAATCTGAGAAGTAACTACAAACCCTCTAGCTAAGTATACACCCCAACTGAAGGAAAGGGCTGGCATGTTTAGTATAAAAAAGCTCAGCAGGATGCAGGACCACCCACAGAAGTTCAAAGGCAAGCTCCGGGGACGGCAGGCCTGGGAGAGCTAGCAGGAGGGGGTCACTGGCCATCCTGCCACACTAACCTTCGCACTGAACAAAGTGCACACTCGAAACGCCTTCAAACACTGCCTGACACAGTGAGCACTCCATAAAGTGTAAACCGACTCCGGTATTTTCTTATAAAATGTTCACCACATACGTTATTTGCCTTCATGATAAAGATCCAGGATGAAGGATTACCAGCCTGGCTGGGCTGGGCAATCACTCGTATATATGCAATATCTTGAGGCTTATTTTCATATCCTCCTTTCCCATTCCATTTTTAATGCTGGTTACAATTCACAACCCACCAACGGGCGACAAATATCACTGTAAACAACTGCTTCACAGGACAGCCCAGGGCCAACTGCTCCAGCCCTAAGCCACCTTTACTCAGCTGGGGGAGGGAGGGAATTCTGAATGGAATGTAACTGCATTCAAAGTCAATTATGGAATCCAAACTTTTAGAGGTCTCTAAAAGGGTCTCAAGAGTCCCTTGGACTCCAAGGAGATCAAAGTAGTCAATCCTAAAGGAAATCAGTCCTGAATATTCATTGGAAGGACTGATGCTGAAGCTCCAACACTAGGGCCATCTGATACCAAGAGCCAACTCACTGAAAAGACCCTGATGCGGAGAAAGACTGACAGCAGGAAGAGAATGAGATGGCTGGATGGCATCACCGACTCCATGGGCAAGCTCCGGGAAGCCTAGCACGCTGCAGTCCATGGGGTCGCAAGGAATAGGACATAACTGAGCAACTGAACAAGAGCGTTTAAGATGACAATCACAGCAAGGAAGAGAGAGCTAGAGTTTAAAGCAATTGGGGACAAGGGGAAAAAAAAGCCCAACACTATCAACAGTTTAAAGGTATGCTACAGCAGGATCTGGCATCTTTGAAACTTTCCCTTTTTTCCATACACCATTTCCTTATTAGCTCCCCATCCCCCACTGCTTCCAGACCAACTGCCAGTTGCCCTAAAAAGGGAACTGAGAAACCAGGACAGCTAAGGGAGAGATGAAGAGTTAGAAAAGAATATAACAAGTGCTCCATCGGAAGATTTGAGACACATGGGGAAACACGTCAATGTATGGAAACACAGGCACATCTGAAACACATGGAGAGCTTTTAAAACCGAATCACAAGGGCTGGGCTGGACACTGGTATTTTTAGAAGCTCACCAAGGTCTGATGTAGAAACAAATTTAAAAAAAAGAACTCAATACAGTCATAAACCAAGAGTAAAGGAAATGAAGGAAGTAGTGGAAATGCAAAACGCAAATCATGAGACTACAGGTCTAGCAGAATAAATCGGACACTGCACATTACATTAAATGAAATAAATGCCACTACGGGGAAGACGGACTAGTAAAAGCAACCTACAGCCAATTCGATATTTGTTGTAAGTATTATAGCAGGTACATTTATATCCAAACAGCACTGCACCTTGGTATGAATCACTCCCTCTGGCACAGCCTGAGATGGAGACAAGGCAGAGGGTAGACCAGGGCAATGAACACCAGCTCAGGGAGGAGGAGACAGGCCTCTACTCAGAGTGACTGCCAAGAGGACTATGACTCAACACAAGCTGGTCTAGCCCAAAGAGATGCACATGCTCCCTTCAAAAGGCTGGGTTTCTCAGGAAAAAGGAAAAAAAAAAAATCCCAGGATGAACTACAAAATACACCCAAGGTTTCAACTAACTAAAAGAGATCTTGCCTTCTAAAGTCATCTTAACCTCTCTAACTGGCCTAAACTGACGCCTGTGGGAGGCCTGGCCACCAGCCTCGGGGTTACCTGGCTCTTGAAGAGGAACTTAGTATTGAAAAGGAAAGATGAAACATGAGGAATAAAGTGTTACTAGTAGCTTGCAGTTATTGAGTACTTTCAACCTAACAGTGTCTCTGCTAAGCACTTCATAAGCATTACATAATTTAATCTTTGTAACCCAATGAAGACTGTCATTATCCACCCTTTTTTTTTTTTTTTGGCTGCATTGCAAGGCATGTGGGATCTTAGCTCCCTGACAGAAACTGAACTCACATCCCCAGCAGTGGAACTGAGTTTTAACCACTGGACTGCCAGGGAGGTCCCATATCAACACTTTAAAAATCAGAAAATTCCAGCAATGTACTTCACTGGCCTAAACTGAGAAAAGCTGTCTGTACTAAAGTAAAGGCTGCACCGTGCCTGTGAGCTCTGTCGTGTCCGACTCTTTGTGGCCCTATGGACTGTAGCCCACCAGGCTCCTCTGTCCAGAGGACTCGCCAGGCAAGCATGCTGAAGCGGGTGGCCATGCCCTCCTCCAGGGGCTCCTCCCCACCCAGGGATGGAGCCTGTGCCTCTGTGTCTCCTGCATGGCAGGCGGGCTCTTCACCACTACCACCCCCTGGAAACCCTAAATGCTGAGCTACTGCCATCACTACACCCAGCCCTCGACAGGCCAAGCGGAGAAGGACTGCTAAAGACGCCACAAATCACAAAACGACTCATCAGAGCTGACATGGGGACAAAATCACAACTAGCGTTACAGGGATGCCTTATCACTCTTCCGCAACAGTCTCCTCATCAAGAGGAGACTCCCTCCGAACTGCGGGGTCTCTCCAAAGTTATCACTAATAAAAAGGTGCCCTTACCCAAGCATCTTAACATAATGCTGTGTATCCATTATATTTCAAAAATAAAGTAAATGATAGAAATAGACATGAGATTTGAGAACCAGAGGCAGGGCTTGGGAATGGTTCAGGGGGAGGGGAGTGGGGAATCTGGGCGGGACAGGGAGTTAAATGAAGGTAGTTAAAACGTATAAAACCTCCAGTTATAAAACAAATATAAAATACGTGCTCCAACACTGTCAAATCACTGATAACAAACATACGACACTCCTGGCATTTACTGAACTGTGTCTTTTGTTGTTTTGGCTTATACTAATAACACTCAAGTTCCAAAGAGGTAGTAATGGGCAAGTTTGGTGATGTATAAATTTGAATTCAATGGCAGTCAGGCTGAAACGCAGGAGGGAAGTAGTCAGCTATAGTAACAAACACCAGCATAAGTAAAGCACACAGTTGTTAACTGTATACAAAATTACTCTCGAGTGATTAAAAAACAAAACAGTTCCTTCCCTAAATGAAACCTCTTCAAGAAATCCAACCAAGTTTTAAGACTCCCCACCCCCCCAAAAAAAAACTCTTAAAAAATTGATGCTCTGATCCAGAATAAAATTAACAGATGTCACAGAGCAGTCACTCAATATTTATGTCAGGAACAAGCTGTGTGAAAGGACAGGAGTCTAGAAATAGGTGGGTTTTAGGAGGTATGTCTCACAACTGTCAGGAGTTTAACTGCATATGGAAGGAGGTAAATAAGTCAACCAATTATAAAATCTGTGAGTTTCATATACTGTCGAGTAAAATGCAACTGAACTTCCAGATTCACCTCTCAAAAAATGACCTGCTAACAGTTTTTATAACTAAAGTTCCTCATGAAATAGTTTGCCCACCTTCCTGCAATTGCTTAACCTTTACTAAAGATGTTACACTCCAAAAAGCCAAATATCAAATGGAAACTGCAGGTTTTCAAGACAAAAATCTAAAAGAAAGAAAAAAGATTAACCAGCACTTTTCTTGCCTTTTCATGACATTCTGCACACAGGAGGAAAATCCATAGAAAGCTCAATGAAGAGAGCTAATACTCCGCTTCTTCAATAAGTGAATTGGCTCCAAGTAGCATGCAAATAGTTCACAGAGATTAAGGATGTATCATAATATTCATTTTAATTCACACAGTAATATCTATGACATCTACTACAGAGCAGTTTACACCCTAGAACACAACTGCAGTGTTACTTCTCTTTTAGTTTAGGGCATTTAGCAAACAAAATTTTAATGTAACCAGAATTCAATCACAAAATGTAGGAAGAACAAACCTTTCTTCTTGCTTTAAGTTGCTAATATGTTCAGTCAGTTCAGTTCAGTTATGTTAATGATCTTCAGATTCTAAGTACTTGTCCCTAAGGTGTTAAAATTTTCATCATATATATTTGAGCATAACTGAAATATCATTTACAGAATATTTGATGAACAAATAAAACAAACTGAAAACCCAATTTCACCTAAAAGTTTCAACAATTTCTCCTAAAGAAACAAGACTATGCAAATCTACAAAACCAATTAATAATGTAGTGAATTTTACTCTACAAACTTGATTCAGAAGAAATTCACGATATGCCCAGATAAACATTTCTACCTGCACTCAGGAGTTCCACATCTCTGTGGAAGTATCATATTTTACTCTATAAAAAAAAAATCTTAACTGATGCCAATAATCTGATATTCCACTTACTGTTAAAACATCCCCAAAAGCTTGGGAAAACAACTATTCACCGGAGTACAATTACAGTACTGATTACAGACCAATACTGTCTTTCCTCTGTGCTTAAATTCATTACTTGTGACTAAACTATAGTCATGGTTGGAAAGCTATGATTATTTTTTTAACCAGAAACCCTTGCCAGGGTTACTAACAAGGCAGATCATGAGCATCATTGTAATATTTTAACAAGTTTACCAGGACTGAATTAAAATTTCCAGAACGGGTAAAGTTTCCTAAGATTTAACCAAGGAATTCCACCACTGCACATGCTTCGGGAGTCACTATTCTTTAGCAACTGCTCTAACACTTACAAAGACTTGTCTCCTAACATTTGTTTATAGTAATGAATGGCTATTGATGTATTCGTCAACCTAGTATTAATAGACTAATAGTTACCAAGAAGGTGAAAAATCTCTTTGCTATTTTCTACCTAATTATCCCTTAAAAATAAATCCCTTTGCACATACTGACCTGAGTTTTTCTCCATCAAATGTCAATTGAGAAAATGTTTGATACCAAGTAAAAATGCACGGGGACAAGTTCAAATAATCTTCCCTTTGTTTATGAGCCATGTGTTAAACAGCAGCTGTAACACCATTAACAGCTTTTCATTAAAAGATCTCAACAGTGAAACGCTTTTGGTCAACGGTTACAAACTCACTGATTTCACAGGAAACACACACACACACGAGAGAGTTTGAAAAAAACCCTCTAGGATATGAGAAAGGAAAACGAAAACTGTAAAACACGCAGGCCCTTCACTTTCTCCAAAAGCAGAAGCCGCTTCTAAATCAGGAAAACCATTCCTAGGGTTGGGCAAAGAACACACGCCGCAGGGTGGAGACAGCCACGGACAGGGAGGAGGACGTCGCCGGGAAAGGCCGCCCACCGGAAAGTCCCAGCCAGCGTCCCTGCCCCTCCCCACCCCCCCGTGCCCCGCAGCTGGCGGCTGATTCCGCGAAAAGAACGACCCAGGCTGCGCACGCAACCTAACGTCATCGCGTACACTCCTCCCTGTGGCGAGGGACCTGACGTCACGGGGCGGAGCCTGTCCGAAGTGCAGCTGTAACACCATTAACAGCTTTTCATTAAAAGATCTCAACAGTGAAACGCTTTTGGTCAACGGTTACAAACTCACTGATTTCACAGGAAACACACACACACACGAGAGAGTTTGAAAAAAACCCTCTAGGATATGAGAAAGGAAAACGAAAACTGTAAAACACGCAGGCCCTTCACTTTCTCCAAAAGCAGAAGCCGCTTCTAAATCAGGAGGACCGTTCCTAGGGTTGGGCAAAGAACACACGCCGCAGGGTAGAGACAGCCACGGACAGGGCGGAGGACGCTGTCGGGAAAGGCCGCCCACCGGAAAGTCCCAGCCAGCGTCCCTGCCCCTCCCCACCCCCGTGCCCCTCAGCTGGCGGTTGGTTCCGCGAAAAAGAACGACCCAGGCTGCGCACGCAACCTAACGTCATTGCGTACGCTCCTCCCTGTGGCGAGGGAGCTGACGTCACGGGGCGGAGCCTGCCCGAGGGCCGCCGCTGTTGACCCGCTGTTGCCAGGCGCGCGCACAGCCAATCAGCAGTCGGCGCCGGCGCCGGCCGGCCTTTGAACTCCGCACGGCAACTTCCTGCTGTTTGGCGAGTACACAGTGCAATGCAGTATGTCTGTCAGCGCTGCGGCACAAAGGAACAGCCATTTTGTGACTGAGCTGGACCTGCACCAAGATGCCAAGGACTCAGAACTGCTGCCTGCGCTAACTACCAAGCTGCCCTTTATTTCAGTACCAAAGAACGAAAAGGGGGGAGAGGGACAGATGTTTTGGTAATTCGGGTTTTAATTTGCTTTATTTTCAGTCTTCTCAAAAAAAATCCCGACTCTTAAGAATTATCAGCATCATAAAATGGCTGCCACTTAAAAAACTCCGTTTCAGTTCACAAGCAACTGCATTATGCCAATTTCTAACCATCAGCAGCCTTTTTAAGACTAACAACTAAAAGGCTGATTTAAAAAGCAGATTTTGCCTGCAGCTCAGCTTATCAAAATAAATCTGGTTCAAAGGCAGAGGGTTTGGAGATAAATTTTAATGAATTAAAAGGGGGGAGAGGGGCAGACGTTTTGGTAATTCAGGTTTAAATTTGCTGTATTTTCAGTCTTCTCAAAAAAATCCCGACTCTTAAGAATTATCAGCATCATAAAATGGCTGCCACTTTAAAAACTCCCTGTTCCAGTTCACAAGCAACTGCATTATGCCAATTTCTAACCATCACCAGCCTTTTAAGAGTGACGACCAAAAGGCTGATTTAAAAAGCAGATTTTGCCTGCAGCTCAGCTTATCAAAATAAATCTGGTTCAAAGGCAGAGGGTTTGGAGATAAATTTTAATGAACTTTTATGATAAAATCAAAACGCAGCGTCCTAGAACACAGAGCTCTTTGTGAGCACACTTGCACTCACTTTCCCTTCCCTCCCCATTATTTGGTATTACTTGTCACCTCCACTGCGAATTATTTTGTGTAATCCTCATTTCTCTGTCCATCCTTAAAACTTTGTTTCAAATACTTAAAACTTACATACCAAATCAAAACATTTTTGAAAGTGAACTTTTAACCTTCAAAAACCATGATACACAAAGTGTAACATTATACTTAAGCATTAACTTCAAAAGAGTAACAAACTTACATAATGACTATTAAGTATTGCCATTATTTCCCAAAACAGGAAAATACCAGTTCACATTCAATTCTCCCAGGTCCTCAAGTAATTTCAGACCAAAAAGTTTACTTGACCTGCAAACTCCTCCCTTCCTCTGATGGCTCAGGCTGCAAGTGATTTTTCTAATATTCCCCAAACCCTAGACTTTGTGCCATTGAAACTAGGTCCTTATGGAGAAATTCTGAAGCATTAAGGAACCAAGTACTAGCTATGCTAAGTCAGTTTTAGCTCACTTAAAAATAACAATTTGCTACAATAAAACATCACTAACATTCCCTAAGCTTTACAATTTTAAAAGGAAGTGATGTCATAATTATGTACATGTATTAGTATGCAATTTAGGGGGAACAGTAATTTAAAACTCCATCTTCAAAGTGTCTCAAATATTTGACACTCATCAGGTGTATGAATCAAAATATACTTGACAAAACATTCACAAGTACAGTGCATGCTACTAGTTAAGCTGCAACCCCATAACCAGAAGACAAATGCATGGCAACCTGCATGTCGTTTTCCAGGTCAGAGTAAATTATTCAAATAACTAAACCACTTAATTTTTTTAAATTAGAATGCAGAATCTGATCAATGACGTTAACCACAACCTTGCATGAGAAAGCCAAAACCCATGTGAGATATGCAAATCATACACTCAAGGGAGTACCAATTTTAGGTATTGAATCTTTAATAATCTGTCAAAGATTCCTGGGGATTCCTATGTCTTCAAGTCACCATCACTTTTCAGAAAAATCAGTTTAGAATCAGTAGAGTTTTCTGCCCTAAGTCTTGCCTAGATACACGGGTAATTCAATTTCAAAGACAGCAATCCAAACTGTGTGACAATTCAATTTGCAAAAGAATTCGGAAAGGTATTTTTTTCAAAGCAAGGGTGAAAATATTTTAAGACTTATAACACCAATAAGAATTCAACATTAGAAATAAGCCATGTTCAAAACTTTCAAATCACTAACCTAGTAATATATATTGTTTATAAAAAATTATAAAAGTAAAAGCAAACTGGGGAGGGAAAAAATTCATATAAACCAATCAGATTCTTGTTAAATACATTAATTTAAAATTTGTAATGTGACAGTTCATAGAACACACATCAAATATTTTCATACATACTTTAGAAAATTAATATACAGATGATACAACAAAACATCTTAGAGGATTTTCATACAACAAAATATCTTAGACGCTTTATTACTTAGTCACTAATATGGTGAACTCCAACAAATGTGAAACAAATCATGATCTGAACAAACAGTAACATTTGTAAGCTTCAGAAGATAAAGCATTCCAGACGACTCTGTCGAAATAAATCAATAAATTTAAAGCAGCTACAACTAAAATGAGAGGATAAAATACTACATCTACCAACCAGAGAAAATTGTCTAAATATAAGCATACAAATGCAAACAAAGTATTTTTAAATATAAAATAAACAATTAGAATCACAGTAACACACACAAAACTGAAGCATATTAATTGTGCTCCAAGGTATCTGTGATCACAGGTTTGAGTTCATAAATGCAGGAACTGTAACCATCGAGTAAAGGTTTTGATTAAATCTTATCAAAATTTCCTAAAATGTCAACAGTATCAAAGGAAACATAGAGTCAAATAAAAATATAAACTGAGAGGTATCAGTCAAAGGGTCCTTTTTGAAATTTCGTTTTAAAATGTACATTTTTTCATTCATATAACTTTCTGAAATGTCTATTTACTATAATTTACTACCACAAGGCTCCTCTATGGCCTTCAGTTACTAGTTTGGGTATCCTAGATTCTTCAAAGAAAAAATCTGCCTTGTATGTAAAATGGTGCAATGCAGCAATGGCTAAACCGACAAGGTCATTTTCCCACAGCACGAAAACCTAAAAACTGAAATTTACTGTCAAAAAACCTGTGGTTTGCAGGAAAGGCCCCCTTGAATAAAGGTACCTTACCTTTTGACTGCTGTAAGAGGCCTTAAGTCACAACTTAACTTTCATAAATTGCTACCAAAAAATTAGGGTGTGGCATATTAGCAATCTCAAGGTCACGCTTTAAAAAACGAACTCAAATTAGTAAAATATTTAAAATAAAACAGACAGCTATCCTTGTCTGTCAAGGTAAACATGTAAGCTGAGGTTTCCCCAAAAAAAAGAAAAAAGAAAGAAAGTTGATAGCTCATACCTCGATGCATTGCTGTGTAGCGAACTGTCCTCCTCTTGGCTTTTGTCCTTATTTCTCATCATCTTTTAAGTCTTAAATATTAAGGGGGAGGGGGAATCTGTGTTTGCTTTGAAGTCCTGTGCCCAGGTATTTACTGTCAAAAGTTGAAAGAAAGGTAAGGTCCCAGCTTCTATCGATGGCTTTTATTATCAGGAACAAAGTCCTGACTATGTAACGATATTGTTATAACACAACGGCGGTAAGTACCAAAAAACAAAGTATTTCTATTTTTTCCTTTAAAAAAGAAAAAACATGATAAACCGAACAGAGGGAATCATCACTATCAATAAGCAAAGTTTCTCAAAGTAACACACTGGATACAAATAACAATCTCTGTATCTTATTGCGTCATCCAGGAATTTCACATATTTACAGAAAATAGAG
The DNA here is from genome assembly GCA_006408675.1 of Madoqua kirkii. Classification (NCBI taxonomy): domain Eukaryota; kingdom Metazoa; phylum Chordata; class Mammalia; order Artiodactyla; family Bovidae; genus Madoqua; species Madoqua kirkii. Next base: position 10,829 of record SJYC01051937.1, read on the forward strand.
CAAACTTAAACATGTAAATCTTTTAAATTACCACTAATGATCGTGAACTTACCTGATCCATGTAGTAGGTCCAAAGCAAGAGTCCTATCTAGTAGTAGAAAAATAACAGATCCCAAATAATTAAAAATAAAAACGAAATTCTCCGTTAAAAAGCAAAAAATAAATAGTATAATCCTCAAATAATGTTAACTGTTCAAAAAAATAAAGCAACAATTAATCCTGAAACGGGTCCGGAAGAAAAAAAACCTCATTAGGAGAGCGCACAAAAATGGAGGTGCGCCATGGCTTCTAAGCTGGAAAAAACAACGACCTGGGCTCTCAGTACGGCTGCTTCTTTCCAACAAGGCACGAAAAGAAAGCTCCCAAAAGCTGCTTTTCTCCCTAAAAAAGGTTCGAATCGACCCCAGTAAGTCACTAGGAGAGGCAGGGGGCTGCGGGGGCCCCCTGAGGCTGCCCGAAAGTTAGGGAAAGTTGCGTAAAGTGAGGCGAAGGCTGGGAGCTGAGCGCGCTCTCTCTAAGGCACAGCCGCCATCTAGAGCCTCTTCCCAGCTCTGAGCTCTGCCTTTGATTGACACTCTCTACATTTACCCCACAACTCAGGTGATGTACCATAGACCCACCCCTTCATCTCCACCAAAAAAAAAAAAAAAATCCTCCATCCCAGGGAGCCTAAGGACCCCTACCCCCACCCCTCCCTGCCCCTCCAGACCACCCCATCAGGCGGAGGGGGGAGGGTTTCTTAACCCCCTCTGGCTCAAACACCCTTTTTAAGCCAGAGAGAAATGTAATTTGTTCCTTTTGTCTAAAGATCTGCTAAATATTTCAGTCCTTGAGCTAAAATAACTTCCTCTCTGGACAGGAAGTCGTGTTTTATCAAGCCATTTTGAAAAAGGGATAATTCTTAGGAGAATATGAAGCTCAGCTTAAGTACTAATCTTTTTAAAAACTACCCCCACCATGGTAAAATGGTTTCTAAATAAAAGCAAAACCTCAATTTCATACATTAAAATTCAAGTTTTGCCATCCTTATGAAGCCAAAAAATTATCTAAGGATTAAGTTTAAGGGGGAATTTTCCATACCAACTGAAAGAAAGGGGCACAAGAGCGCCTCCCTAGTGTTCAGTTGCTTTAGGGCAAAAATTAATGCAACTAGTTTTTATTCAAAAATCTCAACTTTTCTTTGTATTTTCACAAGATTCTTTAACCCATTATACAACTTTGCCAAAACCATACCCCCAAAATTCTTATATCATACTGATTCAGGCAAAAACAATGTTATTAAATTCAAGAGCATGAAACTACCAATGAAAAAGCAAGCCCAAGAAACTCCACCTCCAAAACCAACACGTGTATTTCAACCATTCCCTTGTATTCCAAATCAAATTCTAAGTATATACTCAGTTCAACAATGGTAAACTAGTAACAATCTGTCATATCTGATGGAAAAGTTACCAAAGTAATATCACAGGGCAAACTCTCCTACATTATCAAAACCATGACATCTACATAAAATCACTAATGCCAAAACCAAATTATTCAACTTTCTCAACAAGCACCCCAAGAAAACACTCACACATCCAAAAATAATCAACTTTCCTTACTCAACGTTATCTGCCAGAACAACACCCTTCCCTCACTGAGAAGCCAACTTTAGGTTTATACTCAACAAAAGCAATAATTTGCACCCAGGTAAATGTAAAATCAATAACCAAAACCCAGTCTCAATTCCACACTTTCTACAAAAGATAATTTTGTACCAAAATCAAAATCCAAAATTCCACTTTTGATCTATATAAACCAACCAGCTCAAATCAGCCAATGAGAATGAATACAACATTTCTATTGATCACTGACTTGTATATCCTGGTATCTGACATTAATTACAAACATGATGTGATTAACATTTCTCACTAAAACAAAAAACAAAACTTAACTATCATTTGTTTTCTACATAATGGGAAAATATAATCAACAACTCATTTATAAAAGTCTGGCCACACACCATGATTGTAACTGAAAATAATTTTAACTGATTATCAATGAATAAAACTGCAGCATTCACCCAGAACTCAAACAAAAGTTATCAATGACATAGTGTAAGCAACCTTATCTTATAAAATCTATTGTAGACATTATTGACACCAAAATGTTAAGTTCTTCTGAGAATACCCTAAGGACCTTCCTATAAATCCAACATCTCTTCACCTAATATTAACCATTAGGCCAAAAGGAGGATTCAGTTTAATTTAAATATTCAGATATTCTACAAGATGTTTTATTTATTATATTTAATAAGCATAGGTAAAAGGACAGATTTCCATCAAAACATACTATTTCAGAAAAATACTCTATCATTCATGCTGAATTTTGAAGCAAAAGGCATTTTTATTTAAAGTTCATTAAAGTCTCACAGCAAATCAAGTATCTTTGACCCACTGGTTAAGCAAGATGCTTTAAGAAAGTATAAAATAGTATTTTACCTCAACAACCATTTTTTAAGGCACAAATAAATTTCCACAACTTTGTAAAAAGACAAATCTTAATCAATCAAGTAAAATATTTTCCAGCACACCATTTCTATTTTACCAGGTTTATTCAGTACACTTGACTGCTGGGCAAATGTAAAGGTCAAAGTGTTATTTAAGGCAACACTGAGTATTTAATGAAACATGAGCTTAAAAAAAAAAAAACCCAAACTGAGAAATTTTAAAGTGTTAGAAATTTTATTAAAGTTAACATTCCACAAGGTCATACTCATACAAATCAAACTGAAAAAATTCCAGGCATACAAACTATCATCTGTTAATCATGTGCCATCTTTTTCTCCAAATGTCAAAAATACTAATGATACAAAAAGTCTCTAGAAAGTCAAATTCACTGTCCATTTGTGCTGTTAAGAAACCTATATCTTCATTCATTTCATGAAATCCATGTTAAAAGAACCCTGTCTTGGTTGTATATTATCACAGCACTCTTCTATTAATCCATTTTTCTCAATTCCCCATAGTGGACTGCCATCTTGATTTCTCACTGGTAGGGTCCATTTGAGACTCTTCAAGCTGACTGGGTGCTTGATGAAAACATTAAAAGAAAAAAAAAATGCTGTTGGAATATCAACAATCATATTCCTTCAAACAGACAACATCTACCCACCTTGAAGATAAGCTTACCATACATATGCTTTAATAATTTTGTAACAACTTTAAACTCTAAAATTGTGTTAAGTTGCACGTGCTGCACAGACAACTTCTCCTTTGAGAGAAGGATGGCAAAACAGCACACCAGTAACAAAATTCCTTTACTGTCACAGATACAGAGTAACCATGAAAATGTGGCAGTGAAGAGTCACATTTTTAATAGTTAAATGTTGTTATACTATCTACATGAGAAATGGAAACAAAAATTCAAATCCAACAATTTTGGAAAGCTAAAGTACAGCAACACTATGGATTCTAAATCTCAATGCAGAAAACTTCCCAAGCTTCTTCAAATAAAACTAAATATAGAAAAGAATCTTAAAGAATTAAAAAAAGAAAAAAACAAAACAAAACAAAACCCAAAGCAGTGGATCCTAGCAGTTTTCTGGTGCACCAGATCTTAATTTTGCATAGGTAACACAAATGGACACGGATAATCTTGAGCTACATACATGAGAATGCAGGAAACATACAGACACTAGAAAACAAAATGATCAAAATGCAGAGTGTCTGCCTGTCTTATGTGATGTATCAGATTTCAAATTCAATACAAATAAAATTCTCATTTCAAAAACATCAAATATTCCTCATTTTAAAAAAATAATTGCTTAAATAATTTGAACTAAAGGAATTAAGGGAAGTCAGGGGATTTTACCATTAAATAAATGGCCCGAATTCATCATGATCAAACATAACTAGAAAAATAAGCTTAACTTTGATCT
>SJYC01051940.1:0-35264 GCA_006408675.1 Madoqua kirkii
AATCGAACCTGTGTTTCCAGCATGGCAGGCTGATTCTCTGCCACTAATTCAGTTCAGTTCAGTTGCTCAGTCGTGTCCGACTCTTTGCGACCCCGTGAACCGCAGCATGCCAGGCCTCCCTGTCCATCACCAACTGCCAGAGTCCACTCAAACTCATGTCCATCGAGTCGGTGATGCCGTCCAACTATCTCACCCTCTGTTGTCCCCTTCTCCTCCTGCCCTCAATCTTTCCCACTAAGATACCAAGAAAACCCACTGGGGAAACTAGACTAGCTCTGTCCTAAAAAAAAGCACTTGACACCTGGCCGACCACAGTCCCCTTCCACCACGGTTCCTCTCATGCTAAGTGATCTGCCAATGAACCCAGAGTAGGTCACTCCCTCCCCCAGCCTCCGCAGGCTCCTGTTACTACGGTCTCTCTTTACCAGTGAAAATGAAGAGCCCAGCCCTTAGCCCTGACTTACTCAGAGGAAAGGCCTCTCCGCGCTCTAAGTAGATCTGTTCCAATTTAATCTTGTCCAAAAAAAAAAAAACTTGGATGGGCAGAGAATATTTCTGGAAGGATGCAAGGATCTGTTTACACTGGTCACCTCTGAGGAGACCTGAGAGGAAGGTGGAGAATCAAGTGGAAAGGGCATTTTGTACTCTATATCCTTTCGTGAGGTTTGAATTTTGAACCATGTGAAGGTATTACCTTCTTAATAAAGAAAGAAAAGGGGAAAAACTCAGTCTCCTGGGCTAAAAGCTGCCACTGTTAGAAAGGCAACTTTAAAAAGTGTTTTTGTGGGGACTTCTCTGGCATCCAGTGGTTAAGACTTTGCCTCCCAGTGCAGGGGTGTGGGTTCATTCCCTGGTCTGGGAGCTGTGGTTCCCCTTGCCTCGCAGGCAAAGAACTAAAACACAAAGCAGAACTGATACTGTAACAGATTCAATAAAGACTTCAAAAATGGTCCAGATCCAAAAAATCTTAAAAAAAAAAAAAAGTGTGTATATGTCATCTGCATTGGCTGCACAAAACACCTGTACCTTTTTGATTTTTTTTTTTAATGAAATGAAGGTCACACAACACTCAGGACCTCCAGAGATGTGAACGGCCCCTGGAGTGTCCCTGGCTGATGATAAGGGTCCCTGGCACATAAGATGGGCAGCAGCTCCTGGTCCCCATGTGCTGTGGCCTCACACTGCAGGACAGAGCTGCTCCCTTGCGTGCCTGCAGCTCTGCGAGCCTGATTCCCATTTCTGCCCTCCTCTCCTCTGGTGGCCATTAAAGAAGAGCCAGCCAGACATGCTTCCTGCCTTGTGTCCTGTCCTACACATCCACCTCTGCCTGGGGTGTCTCCCTTCTTGGGTCAGCCCAACTCATCACGGAGGCTCAATCAAAACCTAGGATGACCTTGATGTCAGAGGCAGAGTTTTCAAGTACAGGCTTTTCCAGATTCCACAGCTCTGCTCCTGCTCTTTGCAGTTTCTCTTGCTGCTCACACTCACGTGACTTACATGCAGCCTCTCTTATTTCTGCTCCTTCTTCACACATGGCAGTCTTTCTTTTTCCCAGGGTACATCACACGCAGGCTTGAAACTCGGATACGCAAAAGGTTTCCAAACACAGTTTTTGTTTGTTCCATGTACCAGGTACTATTTTTTTTTTAACTTTATTCTTTTTTAAAAAAACTGTTCATTGATTTGGCTGTGCCAGGTCTTAGCTGCAGCACACGGATGTTCACTACGGTGCATGCATTCTCTGGTTGTGGCACTGGGGCTTCGGAGGGCTCAGGCTCAGTAGCTGTGCTGTGGTTCCGCAGGCTCCGTTGCTCTGCATCATGTGGGGTCCTAGTTCCCCAATCAGGAATCCAACCTGTGTCCCCTGCATTACAAGGCAGATGCTTAACCACTGGACCACCAGGGAAGTCCCACCAGGTACTATTCTAGAAGCTGAGGATGCTGCATAGACTGGGGTTCTTGTTCTCATGGAGCTTATATTCTAATAGGGCAGAAGTCTGTACATAAGAAAATACCAAGTAGTCATCAGTTAGGTATGTTGATGGAAGGCCTAACCAAGGTTGAGTGGTCAGGGAAGATCTCTCTGAGGAGGTGACATGTAAATTAAAGCAGAAGGACACAAAGGAAGGAGACATATGTAGCCAGTTCCAAGCTAACATGGCAGACAGCATGCATGCAGCTAATTTTGCTCCATCCCCTAACTGCATTAAACAGCTTTTCTTTTCCTTCTTTCCTTTCTTCTTTCCTTCTTTTCATAAACTCATCAGGGAAAGAACACAAGAGAGCAACGCAATTTCCAAAGCTGGAAAATAGATGGATGAGGGTTTTCTTAAAATTAAGCAGGGCTGAGAAAGCTAAGATCCAGCCCAACTTACACTCAGCAGGCTCAGAAACCAGAACCGGGGATCACGGGGACTAAGTGGGAAGGGGAAGAGTAAAATAAAGAGAGCTGAGTGATAGCAGTTTGAGAAGCAGTTAGAACTCACATCCTATCCCTGATCCCAGCAGGAGACTGGAGATTATTCTGAAGAGAGAGTCTCTGGTCTGAAGGATGCTAGGCACACGGAGGGCCTAGCTACCACACCGGGAGATCTCAAGGCCAGATGCTCAACAAGTGAGATGACTCTAGTCATCTTGCCCCAAGGGCTCAGTGGTAAAGAATCCGCTTGCCAGGCCGCAGGGGTTTGATCCCTGCATCAGGAAGATGCCCTGAAGAAGGAAATGGCAACACACTCCAGTATTCTTTCCCAGGAAATCTCATGGACGGAGGAGCCTGGTTGGCTACAGTCCATCGTGTTGCCAACAGTCAGACACAACTGGGCACACCCACAACCCCAATTTGGCTCTCAGAATGTTGGTAATGTGACATTTACCTTTGGGTACAAGATTGGAAGACTCTTTTTGAGGAATCTAATAGGTCTATGAGGGAGGCCCACGGGGGGGCATTCCTAACTCCTAACAATCATCCAACCAGATCACCCTTCAGTAAAGCTCAGGATCAATGTATCCTTTTGTGCACTGCTTCCTAGCCCTCTTGACCTCAGCTGTTTTTTTACCCAAAGTCATAGCCACTGTTCCACAAGTTCCATAAAGCTTCCCAAGCAAATATGATGGTTAGTTTCCTGTGTCAGTTTGACTGGCCACAAGATGCCCAGATATTAATTACTCCTGGATGAGATTACCATCTGAATTGGTAGACTGAGCGATACTACATGGATGCTCAACCGTGCCTGACTCTTGGCGACCCTGTAGACAGTAGCCCTCCAGTTTCCTCTGTCCTTGGGATTTCCCAGGCAAGAATACTGCAGCGGTTGGCATTTCCTCCTTCAGGGGATCTTCCCCATCCAGGGATCAAACCCGCATCTCAAGCGTCTCCTGCATGAAAGGTGAATTCTTTACTGCTATGCCACCAGGACAGCAGAGTGGATACTGGGCCTCATCCAATCTGTTGAGAGTTTGAACAAAAAAGCAGGCAAGAGAATTTCCTCTCTGCTGGGTCACTTGTCTTTTCCTACACTCAGACCAGAACTACGCCATTGGCTCCCCCGGTTCTTGGACTAGAATTACACAACTGGTTCTTCCGGCCTCCAGTTTACAGATGACACATCACGAGATTTCTCAGCATGGTCACCTGAGCCAGTGCCCTATAATATCTCTGTCTAGACCTATCTCGTCCCTGAATTTGCTTTCTGTCTCAAAGCTGATTTGACGTCTCTGGGTCAATAGACTCACTCTGCATCAGCACGGAGGAATGTGAAGCCAGAAGTCTAGGGAAGATAATGCCTGTGGGGATACCTTTGAAGACTTTGGTCCCCTGATTGGACAGCTGAGACACATTCTACGGGACTCAGAAGACGCTGTGAAACAGAGCACCAGCCGCTGCGGCACATGTCTAACACTGATACTGTGCTCTGCCGTTTTCCCTCCCACCGTCCCCACCCCTGCTTCTTCGGGTCACTTCGTCACTCCCCTGTGTGTAAGGCCTGGGCTCTTTCTTGAGGAAAACCTTGGCTGAGGAACAGTAAGACCCAATCTTACAGTTGGAGCTTCCAGTCACCCTTTCAGACTGTACTCTTGATAAGGAGTAATGGTTAATAGTAATAGTTAACAGCCAAACAACTAACAAAAGTTTCTCACGTGAAAGATAAGGACCAAAACCAAGAGGAATGGAAAAAAAAAAAAAGTAACTTGAAGGAAAAACGGGCCATGAAGGGAAAGGATATTAAAAAATAAAATTTCTTAATCATCATTAGTATATCGAAAGGAAAAGAGATGATATTGGTTCCATGAAACAAGGAAAGGACGCCATATAAGAAATAATTCAAAGAAACAAAAAGAAACAGTGACAGAAATGGAAAACTCAATAGAGAGAATAATAAAATTGGAGAAAACTCAGAGAAAACAAAGTATGAAGGACAGAAATGGACGCTAGAAGACAAAATTAGAGGGTAACTCATGTAGGCAACCCACTCCAGTGTTCTTGCCTGGAGAATCCCAGAGACAGGGCAGCCTGGTAGGCTGCCATCTATGGGGCCACAGAGTCAGACACGACTTGGCAGCAGCAGCAGCATGTAGGTTCATCATTTGAATAATAGAAACTCCAGAAAAAGAAAACAAAGGTAATGGACTGGAAAGAATCATCAGCTAAATAATTCAAGATGTTCTAGAGTTGAAGAACACAATTCCCAGGTGGAAAAGTGTGATCAAGAAGCAAGACCAATAGATGAAGTAGAGACTGAGTTTCATCATTGTGAAATCCCAGAACATAGAAGTCAAAGGAAGATTCTACAGGCTTCACGGGGGGAAGGTCACATACAAAGGACCAGGAATCAATAGTTTCAGCCTTCTCAATAACATCACTGGAATCAAGAAGTTAGTGAAGGTTCCCAGTACAGTGATTAAGACTCTGAGCTTTCAAAGCGGGGGATGCAGGTTCAATGCCTGGTCTGGGAACTACGATCCCATGTGCCAGGCATGGCCACAAAAAAAGAAGAAAAAAAAGCATGTTAGTGAAGCAACATCTTCAAAACACTAAGGGAAAAATGATTTTCAACTTCAAATTCTACACTTAGCCAAAGTATCTAGAAGGTAAAATGCAGACAACTTTCATGCAAAATCTCAAAAGTTTACCTCCCATGAATGCCTTCTCAAGGAGCTGTTAGAGAATGGATCCTGCAAGGGAGCAAACCAAGGAAGAAGAAATCATAATCAGAGGACAGAGGAGATCTATTGCAGAAGGCGGGCAAACAGAATCCTCAGCTGGACGGTTCAGGGAGATCCCAGGCTGTTTCTGCTCCAGACAGCTACCAGGCAGAACTGGAGCAGCGTAACCCAAGAGACAGACTCCTGGATAGCTTCATCAGGATCTGCCTCCCCTGGTTCCTTCCTTTGTGCCTGAGAACTGAATACCTAGGTGAACCTGCTTTCTTGCTCAGTCGTTCAGTCTTGTCTGACTGTTTATGACCCCCATGGACTGAAGCCCTCCAGGCTCCTCTGTCCATGGGATTCTCCAGGCAAAAATATTGGAATGGGTTGCCCTTTCCTCCTCCAGGGGATCTTCCTAACTCAGGGATCACACCGGTGACCTAGCTTATTATCTGGATGTGAGCTGTCTGGACCAGGAGTTGATAAAATTCCTCTCTCCTCCACTAAGCCACGCCATCTAGATCAGCTGAGGACTCACTTCTTCCTCCACAGGTACGGTCTGCTTTGACCTACTGCTAGACCAAGATGAGAAGCAGATTAAAACAGAGCAGCATACTCCCCAAGCACATAACTGCCGCACGTCTAACGCTTGCCTCCTACTCCTGTCCTGTCAATCCCCCCACTGGGCTGCAGCGAGTCTTCTCCAGGTTTCACTCCTGACGTTGCCTAGGTGAGGGTCTCGTAAATTCCCAAGGAAGCCTCAGTCAGACTACAACATGTCTTTGCTGTCTCCTGGGAGCCTTCATCTAACTCTGCCAATATCCCATGATAGCTAGGTGAGTGCCTGTAACTCAGGCTTTCCAAATTAAGTGATAACTGTTCAGAGACTTCCCTGGGGGTCCAGTGGCTAAGACAACATACTCCCAATACAGGGGGCCCCAGTTGCATCCCTGGTCAGAGAACTCGATCTCACATGCTGCAACCAAGAGTTCGTATGCCAAACTAGAGATCCCAAATGCTACAGCAAAGATCCAATGTGCCACACCTAGGACCCAGAGCAGCCAAATAAATATTTATCTTAAGTTGAATTCTATCAAACTTTCAAGCGGAGTGTGAGGGAACTTGTGCTTCCCAGCCAACATAGAGCCTGAGGAACCAGATTTACACACCTGCCTGAAACAAACAAAACAGACAACAGGCAAGAAAAATGCAAGGGTACTTAAGACATCAGGCATCAGCTAAGAAAGGACCGTGATTCCTGAGTGCAGGAAACAAATGTGATAAGCACCGCTGTTAACCCCGCTTACTGCCTGGACTGCAACCCTGTCTCCAAGCCTCAGGACTGGGAGAGGAAACCTAGGCAGAACCCTGCCATCTCCCCGAGCTGAGGAGACGGGCTGGCAGTCCAGGGAGCCCAGGAGGGCAAGGCGGCTGGAGTTACCAGGGCAGAGTGCCAGAGAGAAGAGAACATGAGCCATGAAGGAAGAGTTCACGGCCTAACTGCGCAACATTAGAAATATCTCCTTGAAACCGTTAAGAAAACGAAAAGCCACAAACAGGGACAGAGCACCTGCAGATCACGGATGAATTAGATAAAGAATGCATAAAGAACTCTCAACATTAAATGAGAATAAACTAGGAAGCTTTTATGTCATATATTAACACACACATATGGAATCTAGAAAGCTAGTACTATGAACCTATTCGCAGGGCAGCCATGGAGACACAGACATGGAGAACACTTACGGACAAGGGGGAGGGGCAGGGAGGAGGGGGTGGGGTGAACGGGCAGAGCGGCACAGAAGCATGCACACCAACATATGTAAACAGGCAGCCAGTGGGAACGTGCCGTATGACTCAGGGACCCCAAACTGGGGCTCTGTGATAACCTAGGGGGTGGGATGAGGTGGGAGGTGGGGGGAGGTGCAAAAGGGAGGGGACATATGTACACCTATGGCTAATTCTTGTTGATGTATGACAAAAATCAAACCAACATTGTAAACCAATCATCAATCAATGGAAAGTAAATAAACACAATAAAAAATAAACAGTACAATTTTTTAAGTGAGTGAAATACATAAAGAGTTCACCAAGGAAGATATACAAATCGTAAATAAACACATGAAATAATGCTAGGGGAATTCTCTGGCAGTCCAGTGGTTCATCGCCAGGGCTTGAGTTCAGTCCCTGGTTGGGGAATGAAGATTATGCAAGCCAAGCAATGAAACCAAGTAAAAAAAATAAGATGCTCAGTATCATTAGTCACTGGGGAAATTCAAATTGAAAACACAATGAGATATTACTACGTACATAATAGGAACTTGAGAGTTTAAAAGACTGTCCCAGCAGGATATAATATATATGATAAATATAATTAATACCGCTGTGTGATATTTATGAAAGTTAGTAAAAGAGTAAATCCTGAGTTCTCATCACAAGAAAAACACTTTTCCTCTTTCTTTAATTTTGTATCTATATGATATGACAGATGGTCACTTAACTTACTGTGATAATCACTTTATGAAAATCAAATCATTATGGTGTATATCTTTAACTTATATAATGCTATATGTCATCTACATCTCAATAAAACTGAAAAAAGAAAAATGAAAACAAAAAAACTCTGCCAACTTGGGAGGATACAGAACAACCAAAAAACACGATCATGCTTTGCTTTTGAAAGTGCCAAAAGGTACAACCCCTTTGAAAAATGCTGTCCATTTCTTGTTCAGTTCAAAATACTTAACATATGATCTTGTACCTAGATTTTTACCCAGGTGCGTGTCTGTAAAAAGGAATACTACTCAGGACTTCCCAGACAGTCTAGAGGTTAGGAGTACATGCTCTCACTGCCTAGGGCCCAGGTTCAATCCCTGGTCAGGGAACTAAGATCCCACAAGCCACGTGGTACAGCCGGAAAAGAAAAAAGGAATATGAATTCATCACTCTTAATGAATAAGCTATCGATACAGGCAACAGGATTGATCTCAATATTAATTTTGCCTGAGGAAAATAAGCCAAAAAATAAAAAAAGAGTACTTACTATATGAGTCCATTTATATAAAATTCTAGAAAATGCAAACTAATAGAAAGTAGATCAGTGCTCTGGTTGCCTGGAGATGGGAGAAAGATGGGGCGGGATGTAAAACAGGGACATCAAAAGGCACGAGGGAGGAAACCTCTAAAGGTAATGGATCTCTTTCATGCTGATAGTTCTGCAGATGTAAGTGCACACCGAAACATACCAAATCGCACGCTTTAAATACGTGCAGCTTATTGTATGCCAATTTTACACCTCAGTAAGGCTGTTTGTTTAAAATTTTCCAGAGTTTGCTTTTTTTTGTTTCTGGCAGTGCCAGGTCTTAGTTGGAATCTTTGATCTTCCTTGCTGCCTGCAGGATCTTTCCGTTGGCGGCATGTGGAATCTTGCAGCACGTGGGACCAGTTCTCTGACCAGGGATTGGACCCTGGCCCCTTGCATCGGGAGCACAGAGTCTTAGCCCTTGAACCACCAGGGCTTATTTGTTTTTTTGATGGAGGATCCTGTGAAGATTGTACTCTAGAAACTTTTGTTCCTATTTCATTTTTTTTTTCCCAACACACATGGATTTTATCTTTTAATTTAAAAAAAGGTTTAAAGTTAATACTTGGTTCAAAGTTCAAAGGGTATACAGTGAAAAGTCTCCCCTCTCTCTTCCTATTCTACCCAGAGCTCCTCTCTGAAAGCAATTAATGCAACTAGTTTCTCCAACATCCTTCCAAAGATATTCCAGATTTTATTATAAGGATCACACTCCAAGATGACTTAGAGTGTGGTTGTATCTTATCTGTTGGCTCTAAGACTGCAGGACTGGGGGCTTATCAGACAAACAGACAAGTCGAGCCCCTGTGAAGTCATGCCACCCCAACATTCTCTCCCCTGCAGATATGACCATCAGTCTCAAGTGTTTCTCTCCTTGACCTTCCCCCTGCATCACCCACTAACCTCTCACCTCTGGAGCTCTTCAGACCTGCACCTTCCCGACATGTACCGGCCCTGCTTTGTTCTTTCTCAGTCATCTTCCTGTAGCCACTTTCAAGCATAACATTGGTGGTTTCCCAGCTTCATAAAGCAGCTACTCAGCCAGACTGCTGATGTCATGCTCTTGTGATTCTGTCTAGCCTCTGCCTGCCCCTCACCTTTGCCCAGCCCTCAGTGGGAGCAGCCCACATCTCCTGAGAGTACAGTGAGCTGTGCTTGTTGAACTGAACCAGTTCATGCGAACTGTTCTATCTTCTGTCCTCCAAAGTGGAATTCCTCACCTTGGAATTTCCATGAGTTAATGGCTACGTTGCTTCCCTGGTAGCTCAGATGGTAAAGAGCCCACGTGCAATGCAGGAGACTCGAGTTCAATTCCTGGATCTGGAAGATCCCGTGGAGGAGGAAATGGCAACCCACTCCGGTATTCTTGCCTGGGAAATCCCATGGACAGAGGAACCTGGTGGGCTACAGTCCATGGGGCTCGCAGAAGAGTGGGACATGACTTGGCGACTAAACAACAATGGCTATGTTATTCTGTACTCAACGGGCTCTTTCATAGCTTAATATTTGTCTACTTGGGTATACGGATCACATCTTCCTGAGCAGGCTCCTCATGCTTTGGCTGACAGCAGAGACCTTGACTTAGACTTTGTTTACTACTACATAGTTGTAGATGCTCAAATAACAGCTGATGAAAGATTTGCTCTGTTAAAATACCCACCAATTGTAATCAGATTTCATTAACTAGATTAGGAGAACTTTATACTGAATGGGCCAACATGATTTAGCCAGAGTAAATCATCACAATTTCATGTACTTCTTATGTAAATAGTTTTCCACTTATTGAAAAAATGAAAGTTAGCCACTCAGTCATGTCTGACTCTTCGTGACTCCATGGACTCTAGCCCACCAGGCTCCTCTGTCCATGGAATTCTCCAGGCAAGAATTCTGGAGTAGGTTGACATTTCCTTCTCCAGTTAGAGCTCCTTAAAAGTAGGACACACCCTGTATGTCAGTGATCAAAAATAGATCTTGCCCCTGGCACTCTGATAGACTGTCTGAAACTCTGATCTGTTTATGCAATAGCCCCTGACCAGCCATCCAGAAGTGACTCTGTCCTGAGAACTCCTTGGGACTTCACCTGGGCTCTGAGTTTCAGGGTGCAGTAGGGTGATACCTTGTTGTCTTTTCTCGTTCCTAGATGTAGGCACTAGGAAGAGAGGGAGTGGACAGAGGCAATGCAGGAGCAAGCAGAGTACAGGGAGCTTGGCATCCTCAGCTGTGGGATCCAGCCTGGTCCTGGCTGCTCCCTGGCTCTCTGCAGCCAGGCTCTGATACTTGTCTCCAAACATAACCCGTCACTCTGTAGAAAGCCTCATATTGCCCTGTCTGTTTGCACAGCATCATCAGCCCTCATAAACCCCAGGAGGGGGATGAGGTGGCCTAGAGGGCCTAGAAACCTCAGGCTGATGGGGAACAACTATTCCCATTACACAGTAACTCGAGGTCAGAGAAAAAGCAAATAATCGGTTCTTAGTTCTGCTCTTACCTGGAAAATCCCATGGACAGAGGAGCCTGGACGGCTGCAGTCCATGTGGTCGAGAAGAGTCGGACACGACTGAGTGACTTCACTTTCATTTTTCACTTTCATGCATTGGAGAAGGAAATGGCAACCCACTCCAGTCTTCTTGCCTGGAGAATCCCAGGGACAGGGGAGCCTGTTGGGCTGCCATCTATGGGGTCACACAGAATCGGACACAACTCAAGTGACTTAGCAGCAGCAGCAGCAGCAGTTCTTCAACCAACAGGGACTAACCCACCCCTCCCTGCAGTGGAAAGTGTAGAGTCTCAATCACTGGACCACCAGGGAAATCGTCCCCCATCCCCTCCTTTTTTTCTTTTTTTGGTTGTGCTGAGTCTTTGTTGCTGCTCCCTGGTTTTCTCTAGTTGTGGAGAGCGGAGGCTACTCTCTTAACTGCAGTGTGTGGGAGTCTCATTGTGATGGCTTCTCTTGTTGCAAAGCAGAGATTCTAGAGCGCACAGGCTTAGTAGTTGTGGCTCTCACACTTAGTTGCTCCTATGCATGTGGAATCTTCCTGGATCAGGGATCTAACTGATGCGTCCCTGCATCACAAGGTGGATTCTTAACCACTGCACCACCAAGGAAGCCCCAGCAAATAGCCAGTCTTGATTTAAATATTTGATATTTTGTTCATCAGGGATATTTTAGCATTAATTTTCTCCTTTAAAAACATTACATAAAAATATTATTTGTCTTGAGTTGGCACCTCTTAAATTTTGTGCCTGAGACAAGTGCGTCCACCTGAACCCCAGTCCTACGTGGATGGTAGAGTTGCAGAAAAGGAATTCTGGTAACCAAAAGGCTTCAGTTCTGACCTAACACAACCATGAAAAGCCTCAAGACTTGGACCTTACCCTCATGACCTTCTCAGTCATATAATATAGATGATTCTATCTGCCCCACTTTCTTAGCAGGGCAGTTAAGTATGACGGTCAGATGAGATCACGTCGGAAAAAAATTACTCTGAACACAAAATGGGATAATAATTAGCAGTCATTTGTCTTCAGGCTTGCTCTTTAAGCAGGGATTAGCCAATCCAGTTTGATCTGTGACCTCCTAGGTCAAATAGCATGGTGACCTTCAGAAATTGTGTGGCAGCTAACAAAAATACTGAAATCTATTTGGCCTCTGGGTTCTTACCCTGGGATGAGTCTGTGCTAACAGAGAGACCCTGACTACTGCTTTGCCTCTCCAGAACCCAGGAATAGGATGTAATTCCAGTCTCAATCCATATCCTTGACAAAGTGAACTTGGACTCAGCTGACATAATTCAAGCCTGACATGATTCCAGACTCTAGACTCATATACAGGAAACAACCATAACTTTGAACAAGCTAACACCTTCTGTGTTTTTCACAGTGTCATTATTTTTTGTACAATAGTTATACTTACTGCATATATTAAGTTCTTAAAGGACGGACTGTGGAATAGAAATTAAGGGTTCTCTTTCAAAAACTGTAACATTCATTTATTTACTGCCTGTACAGTTGGGCTTCCCTGGGGGCTCAGATGGTAAAGCACCCGCCTGCAGTGCAGGAGACCCAGGCTCGACCCCGGGGTTGGGAAGATCCCCTGGAGAAAGGAACGGCTACCCACTCCAGTATTCTTGCCTGGAGAATCCCATGGGCAGAGGAGACTGGCGGGTTATAGTCCATGGGGTCAAAAAGAGTCAGACACAACTGAGCAACTAATATTTTCGAATTTATGTAATTTCTTTGTGACATCTCATTAGTGTCTCATCAAAAACTCTTGCTCTTGCTACTTATTTTCCAAAGTTTTTTTTTATTGTGATAAATATATATAACAGAAAATGTACCATTTTAACCATTTGAAATGCACGATCCAGTGGCATTAAATATTTCACAATGTTGTGTAAGTATCACCTCTGTTTATCACGAGAATTGTTTCCTCGTCTCAAACTGAAACTCTGTCCTTGTTAAATGATAATCCTCCGTTCTTCCCTCCCCAGCCCATGATAACCACTATTCTACCTTAGGTCTCTATGAATATGCCTGTTTTCAATAGCATATAACTGGTATCATACAACGTTTGCACTTTTGTTATGTAAACTTTTATGTACAAGGATAATTCTGTCTTGTTTTGTTTTTCTCTTTAGAAGACTCTTTTCCCACTCAAGGAAAACATAGCTTCTCTTACTGAGAAATTATTTAATAAGATTGTTTCCCTTTTCTATACAGCTCTAAATAGGAAAGAACATTTAGTTCAGTTCAGTCCAGTCGCTCAGTCACGTCCAATTCTTTGCAACCCCATGAACTGCAGCACGCCAGGCCTCCCTGTCCATCACCAACTCCCGGAGTTCACTCAGACTCACGTCCATCAAGTCGGTGATGCCATCCAGCCACCTCATCCTCCGTCGTCCCCATCTCCTCCTGCCCCCAATCCCTCCCAGCATCAGAGTCTTTTCCAGTGAGTCAACTCTTCGCATGAGGTGCGAAGGTACTGGAGTTTCAGCTTCAGAATCATTCCTTCCAAAGAAATCCCAGGGCTGATCTCCTTCAGAATGGACTGGTTGGATCTCCTTGCAGTCCAAGGGACTCTCAAGAGTCTTCTCCAATACCACAGTTCAAAAGCATCAATTCTTTGGTGCTCAGCCTTCTTCACAGTCCAACTCTCACATCCATACATGACCACTGGAAAAACCATAGCCTTGACTAGACGGACTTTTGTTGGCAAAGTAATGTCTCTGCTTTTCAATATGCTATCTAGGTTAGAAGCTGTCTAAAACCAGCAGAAGAACTTTTGACTGTTATGGATGAGATTTTCCTCTGACCCATCCAGTTAATTAGACATCGAATAATCCTGGGTTTTCATTTCAGTGACTTAGTCAAGTGGAGAAGGTAGTCTTTTATTATTAGCATTTTACACCTATCTGCATAATGAATGAATCTGGTAACTTGTGACGTTCCTGTTAGTCCCCAGCTTCTCAGAATCTAAAGGCCATTTTTCTTGCTTCTTATTTTAGTTATTTTCTTTTGCAGAAGCACATAAGATCAGGTAGCAGTGAAGAGTTGACTTTTGGAGGTCTGGTTTTTGCTTGTCTGCTTTACTTAAAATGCCCAAGGCTTTTTCAAAGTTTGTCAATCAAGGTTCCAAAAACCCCGTAATACTGGGAGGACGTAGTCACACTGTATGTATTGATATCACTTAAAGTAATATTTTGCAACCCTCTCATGTTGATTTTTTTTACCCTGGAAGTTCGTTTTCTGTCGTTGCTCTCTTTATGAGCAACTGCTTTCCTTCCCAGGCCATCAGGGCAGCCCCCCTCTGTGCAGGAACACCGAGAATGCAGCACACACAGGCGCTAAGAGCCTTGCCCTTGAGAAGCTGTCATCCAAGTTAGGTGGCAAGAGGGACATTTATGAAGTGATTGTGTCTCATGGAAGCCGGAATATGATTAAGGATCCAAATGAGGGGCTAAATAAGAATGGCTTCGTGAGGTCCAGGGAAGGAGAGAACAGACGGTGGGGACTGCCTGGGGGAGCTTCTTAGAGAAGTGGCGTTATACCCTGAGCTGTGAGGACCTAGGTAAGCAGAGGTAGGAGGTGGATGCTCCTACTTGTAGGAAGTAGCAGAGCTGCCATCAGTCCCCCTACACAATGCTTTTGAAAAGTCATACGTGTTAAAGTTAGTCCATTGACACAGCAGCTATTCAAACTGGGATAAAGAAAAGCATCAGCATAAAGCTAGCCTGAGACAGGTAAAGAAACGGCTGCTCCTCCAGGGACCAGGGGCACAAGCTTCACTCTGGCTCCTCTGTTCTTGTCAGAACTCCGGACAAATCTATATGTCTCACTTGACATGGTTTTCTATCCCACATTCCAAAACTGCTTGCCCCTCCCCAGCCAAAATCCAACACTTGCGGTTCATTATTGCTTATCATGTTCCTGATCTCCACCAGAGATTTTTAATAAATTCATTATTCTGTCCTTCCCACTAAGCTCTTCATCTGCCATCTGAATCAATGGTGATTTGTTTCCATCGTCCTTACCTCTCAGTAATAAAGGAAAAATGCCCAAAGCATCAAGAAGGAAGAAAATAGGTACACTGTATAATCCTCTAATTAGCTAACAAATGCCTAGTTTTTTTAAAAATTAGCAAACTATATAATAGATAACTACTTTGTTCAAAAGCCTTTCAGCCAAGTCCTACTTCATGCTGAGTGCAGTATATATCTTTCAAAAATTAACACAACTCTACTTTCCTGCTGGTCCAGAGGCCAGCCTTCCCAATGCAGGGGGCCCAGATTTGATCCCTGGTCAGGGAACTAGATTTTCCACGCCACAACTAAAAAGATCCTGCCTACGACAACGAAGTACGCAGGATATGCAGAAAAAATCAGTTTACATCACTTCAGACTTGGAAGTCAGAAAGTGTTACGTGTGACATGACTAATTTAAAGGTGAAGATGAAGGCATTAATTCCCCAGCTCTGATAGACATGGTTTAAAACTGAAAAAGAAGAGGACACGATTCTAGGAGCTGTTATTTTCCAGTGTACTCAAAAATGGGAAAACATGTAAAGTTCAAGAAGTATGGGTAGGGTTACAGGGAAGGGTGTTGTTATAGTGAGGAGACCCAAAAAGTCAAGGAAAAGCCGGAAATTTAGAAGGAAAAACCGTGAAGTTGGCTAAAAATTAAGGCTCCCAGGAGGCCACAGCCAAGGAGAAGCTTTTACTGCTTTCCTGAAATGCCACTGGGCTGCAGTCTTAACTCCTTCTTCACCAGAAGTCTCCAGTTCAGTCTATTTACATAAATAAATAAAGATGGGGGAAGGGATGTGCTTTAGCACAGAAAACTTTGTACAACTACCATACAAAATAAACTTTAGAAAAGCCACTGAAAGGAGTCCTTTACTCCTTTCTCCTCAGTCTTGGTATAGAACAATTGAGGAACTCCGTGCTCTGTTTAAATATTTAGTTGTAAATACTATGGATAAAGACCACAGCTGTACTCATGGGCTTGATTCACAGCTGACTAACAATAGGTGACAATATGGTGACTGCAACCATGAAATTAAAAGACGCTTGCTCCTTGGAAGGCAAGCTATGCCAAAACTAGAGAGCATATTGAAAAGCAGAGATATCACTTTGCTGACAAAGGTCCATCTAGTCAAAGTTATGGTTTTTCCAGTAGTCATGTATGGATGTGAGAGGTGGATCAAAAAGAAGGCTGATGCTTTCAAACTGTGGTGCTGGAGAAGACTCTTGAGAGTCCCTTGGACTGCAAGGAGATCAAACCAGTCAATCCTAAGGGAAATCAACCCTGAATATTCATTGGAAGGTCTGATGCTGAAGCTCCAATACTTTGGCCACCTGATTCAAAGAGCGGACTCATTGCCAAAGACTCTGATGCTGGGAAAGATTGAAGGCAAAAGGAGAAGCGGGTGGCAGAGGATGAGACGGTTAGATAGCATCACCAGCTCAATGGATATGAGCTTGAGAAAGCTCTGAGATATAGTGGAAGACAGAGGAGCATGGCATGCTGCAGCGCAAGGGGTTGCAGAGTCAGACACGACTTAGCAACTGAACAACAACAATACCCTGGCCTCCAAGGAAAAAGCAGAAGGGAGCCCTGGAGACTGTAAAGGGCTGTTTGGTCTTGGTTTCTGAGAGCAGAGGTAAAGTTTTTAATATCTGAAAAGGAAATAAAATAGAAGAAGTACTGGTGGGAGGCTGAGCAGGTTCCCTGTAGGACTGAAACTGTGGTGCTGAGAATCAACAGCCTTGGACAGAGAAAAAAGCTTTTTTTTTTTTTTTTTTAAAGTTGAATACAGCTGATTTACAATGTTGTAGTAGTTTCTGTGTACAGCAAAGTGATTCAGTTATCTATCTATTCTTCATCTTCTTTTTCATTAGAGGCTATTAAAGATCTTGAATATAGTTTTCTACGCTCTACAGTAGGTCCTTTTTGTTTATCTATTTCATATTAGTAACTTATATCTGCCAGGTGGTGCTAGTGGTAAAGAATCTGCCTGCCAATGCAGGAGAGGCAAGAGATATAGGCTCGATCCTTGTGTAAGGAAGATCCCCTGGAAGAGGAAATGGCAACCCACTTCAGTCTTCTTGCCTGGAGAATCCTATGGACAGAGGAGCCTGGCGGGCTACAGTCCATGAGGTTGCAAAGAATGGGACGCGACTGAGCACGCACGCACACAGTTTGTATCTAGTAATCCCCAGTTGCTAATTTATCCCACCCTTCTTTCCCCTTTGGTAACCATAAGTTTGTTTTCTATGTCTGTGAGGAAAAAAAAAAATCTCTAGAAGAAGCAGACTATCAAGAAGATTCGAAAGAGTGGATATCCCAAGCCAATGAGAGTCAACGCAGAGCACAGATGAGGATGGAAGTGGACCCCTCTCCCAGCTCTGGAAGGAGAAAACATCTCCACCACTGGGGAGGATGTGGGGTTACCCCAAAGGCTTGGAAAGCCTCCTGGCAGATTCAAGCTACTAATATGAAATAGAAAAACAACAAGGACCTACTGTATATTATATTCTACTGTATATTATAGGGAACTATATTCAAGATCTGTAATAGCCTATAATGAAAAAGAAGAAGAATATACAGATAACTGAATCACGTTGCTGTTCCCATATGTAACAGGGTAATTAAACATCATGATGCTATCTTATGGGCACTGATGCTGTTTTCAAACCAGAATTATGTAAATGGTCACCTGATCTTCATGACCAGGCTTCAAGCGGCAATTGGACTCTAGATACATCATTTTTCCTCGAATCAGCATGGAGGGCCAAATAAAAGTATTACCTTTCTCTCTAAAGTCTCCTTTGATGTACGAGGAAGGGTCAATCATAACACACTAAAATATATAGAACTATATCTGCATTTTTAACAGTTGTAAAATAACACACAGCATAAAGTTTACCATCTTAGTCACCTTATTTTATTTTACTATTTCATGTTTGACTGAGTCACATGGCTTACATAATCTTAGTTCCCCAGTCGGGGATTGAACCCAGACCCTTGGCCGTGAAAGCATGGAGTCCTAACCACTGGACTACCAGTGAATTACCTTAGTGATTTAAAGTATACAGTTCAATGACATTAACTACATACACATTGTTGTACTATTATGTATGTCCTTTTTTCTTTTAAGAGTTCATAAAGCACTTCAGTATTCTGTGGTTCATAGTGTCATTACAGAGAACAGTAGCTATGGCCATTCAAGAAATTCGGAAATGCTTGTAAGTGGAGTTTTAGCTAGTAGAGGACAGGCTTAGATTCTGTTAATGTTCCTGTTTTTCCACTGTGTTTGGAAGATCTGTAATCAGCTCAGCTGCAGGCCATGGACACGTGCCTGTGTGCAGCTCAGAGTGTGTTAGGCTGAGAGCTTGGGTCTGGGGCCAGACCGTAGGGTTTTGAATTGAAGTTGTACCACTTACCAGTTGTAAGACCTTAAGAATTTGCTTTACCTCTTATTCCTCTGTTTTCTCTTGTTTAAAATGGAGATAGTGAGATGGTTGGATGGCATCACTGATTCAACGGACATGAGTTTGAACAAACTCTGGGAGATGGTAGAGGACAGGGAAACCTGGCATGCTGCAGTCCATGGGGTTGCAAAGAGTCAGACACGACTCAGTGACTGAACAACAACAACACACGTACCTTACTGGGTTGTTATGAAGATTAACTGAATTGATATACAAAACCCTTAGAACAGTTTCTGGTATATCTTACATGGCTATGAGACTTGGCTCTTATTATTATGGGAGGGAAAAGGAGAGGTAGAAGGTGGAACAGAGTGCGACGTTCAGGCCACTGAGCCCTGAGAGAGATGGAGCCACGTCAATACAAGAGGGTGAAGTCAAGCAAATCAAACCCAGAGTAGAAGTGATTTCTATCTATGACAGAGGAGCTGTTTGTGACACTGGGCCTGAGCCAAGTCGAGAGTCTTTCCCTTTGCTGGTTTTGTTCCATATTCTTTTGCTGTAATAAACTATAGCCACGAACACAACCACATGCTTAGGTCTAAACTAAAAATGAAGTAACACGTGCTTTCATGTCGCATTCATTTCCTAGAGCTGTTGTAATAACATACCACGAATTGGGTGGTTTAACAGCAGAAATGTATTCTCTCACAATTCTGGAAGTTACAAGCTCAAGATCAAGATGTTAGCAGGCTTGGTTCCCTCTAAGGACCAAGAAGAAGAATCCATTCCAGCATCTTCTCTTTGTGATGACTGCTGGCAACCTTTGGTGTTTCTTAGCTTATAGAAGCAACACACTGGGCTTTCCTGGTGGCTCAGTGGTAAAGAATCTGCCTGATAATACAGGAGACACGGTTTTGATCCCTGATCTGGGCAGATTCCACATGGCGCGGTGCACCTAAGCCTGTGCGCATCAGCTATTGAGCCTGTGCTCTGGAACCCAGGAGCCGAAACTACTGAGCCCATGCGTCCTAGAGCCTGTGCTCCACAAGATAGGCCACCGCAGCAAGAAGCACTGCAGCTAGAGAGCAGCCCCTGCTCTCCACAACTAGAGAGAAGGCTGCCCAGCAAAGACCCAGCACAGTCAAAAACGATAACTAAATAAATAAAACTATTTTTAAAATGGGAATTTTATTTAGAAAAAAAAAAAAAAGAAAGAAACATCACCCTGCTTTCTGCTATCATCTTCACATGACTGCTCCCTGTATGCAATGTCTGTAGAGTATCCCCATTTTGGGTGGCCCACTCGACTTCAGTATGACCTCATCTTAACAAATGACATCTCTGACCCGGTTTCCAAGTAAGGTCACATTCTGAGGCACAGGGCGGGCAACATATGAATTGGAGGGGAGAGGGCACAACTCATAACACATGTGAATACAGTTATAAATGACCCCTCATGAGAGATTTGGACTATAAAGAAAGCTGAGAGCTGAAAAATCGATGCTTTTGAACTGTGGCATTGGAGAAGACTCTTCAGAGTCTCTTGGACTGCAAGAAAATCAAACCAGTCAATCCTAAAGGAAATTAGTCCTATCTATGGGAAAGATGCTGGGAAAGATTGAAGGCAGGAGGAGAAGGGGACAACAGAGGATGAGATGGTTGGATGGCATCACTGACTCAGTGGACATGAGTTTGAGTAAACTCTGGGAGTTAGTGATGGACAGGGAGGCCTGACATGCTGCAGTCCATGGGGTCGCAAAGAGTCAGACACAACGAGCGACTAAACTGGACTGTGGGAGATTTACCCTCTCTGGACCTCAGATTCTTCATTTTGCAGGAAAAGTGATCATTACTGCTCTTAGTTCCAAGACTGTGAGTCTTCAGGAAGCCAAGGACTGACCTGTCTATGAGAAAAAAGCAGGTTCAACTTCACTTCTTCTGCCTGGATGAGAAGCTGGATGCAAGCCTGTGTCCTCACCCCACCATCAGTGCTGGTGGTGTAAAGTCCTTTTTTACCTCCCACAACTCCAATCCTTGTACATGAGCTGTGCTTCGTTGCCAGCTTAGCAGCAGCTGCCCACATAGCTCCATGCCCTTTGCTAGGGTGGTTGCCACCCCACCTCCTCCCAGTATCTGAGCAGTTGCAGGTTTTCACATCTGGTTCCACATTGTTCTCCTGATTTAGCGGCACCCTGACCAACCAATGCCTCCGTCCTCCCTTTCCCAGGCCTTGCTTTGTTCTCCCAAGACTAGTAAGGGACAAAGCTGGACAAAGCTGGTGTTTTTAGCCCAAACCTCCACACCATCCCCAGACAAGGGGTATTTAATGCACCATCAACAATTCCTCTTATCAAATATCATATCAGATCTCAAACTCTCTGAAAACCATACTGTCAGAGATGTACATGATGTCTTCCTAATTCCAAGGATGGGCTTCACTACAGTTCTACTTCTGGAGCAGTACATTTGCGTAGCCAGTGAACCAACGATAAAAACGACCTGGCAATGATCGTACTCACAGGTGAGTATTATCAAAATCATATGACACATCTAATAAAAGCTGGTGGACCGCTTCCCTGGTGGCTCAGATGGTACAGAATCCACCTTCGATGTGGGAGACCTGGGTTCGATCCCTGGGTTGGGAAGATCCCCTGGAGGAGGGCACAGCAACCCATTCCAGGATTCTTGCCTGGAGAATCCCATGGACGGTGGAGTCTGGCGGGCTGCAGTCTATGGCATCACAAAGAGTTGGACATGACTGAGCAACTAAGAACACAGCACACACAGTAGACTGCATACTCAGTGTTCAATAAAAGCTAGTGGACTGACTATGCGTGCATGTGTGCTAAGTCACTTCAGTGCCTGACTCTTTGCAACCCTGGACTCTAGCCCGCCAGGCTCCTCTGTCCATGGGATTCTCCAGGCAAGAAGCCTGGAGTGCGTTGCCATTGCCTCCTCCAAGTGGACTACATACTCAGTGTTTAATAAAAGCTGCTCATACTCACAGACAAACTTGAAAAGGAACAGAAGACTAGGTATATGATGTAAAGAAAGCCAATCCAGTAGGAAGATCAGGGTGAAGGTTAATTTATGTGTCAACTTGGCTGGGTTACGGTGCCCAGTTGTTCAGTCAAACAAACACTCAAGTAGGTGTTGCCGTGAAGATATTTTGTAAATGTGATTAACATTTACAATCAGTTAACTTTAGGTAAAGAAAATTACCCTCAATAATGCTTCATCAAATCAGCTGAATCTCTTAAAAGCAAAATCTGAGGTTTCCCAGAGAAGGAATTCTGCCTCAAGACTGTAATGTGGAAACCTGCTTGAATTTCCAGCCTGCTGTTTGGACTTCAGACTTGCCAACCCCCACAGTCATGTGAGCCAATTCCTTAAAATAAATCTCTCTCTCTGTACTTCACTCTGGTATTGCTTTAATGTGAGAGAGGTTGTGTGTGTGTGTGTATGTATCCTGTTGGTTCTATTTCTCAAGAACCCTGACTGATATGATCAGATTCACTGTTAGTTATACCCACAAGAAGAGGATGAGTTTGAAAGACAGACTTGAGATGAACTAATTGAGAGGCTAGAAACCAAGCCTTTAGTAATTTTCCACTCTGGGTAGAAGGGAAAGAGAGGAGAAAGAAAAACGGCATTTGATGACTCCAAATGATTTGCTTTCCACATGAAAGTTGCACCATTAAGGCAAAACCCCTAAAAGAAGGACATCTGAAATGTTTTCTTAAGTCCACATACCTGGGATCCAAAGATGGAATGAATTCTAAATTTAGCTCTACAAACAAAGGCTTAGAGAATCCCCCTGTTGACAGGCTATAAGCATAAGATGGACTTTCCTTCAACTTCTATACAGTTCTTGAAAAGATGCAATAAGTAGGTTATTCTAGCCTCAAAGGCAATGAAATGAATTATGGATGACTCAATAGAGAGAACTGAACAAATACAAATGTACATCTTCTGGGCCAAACATAAGCCAATTAAAGGAGAAAAAAGACAAACACTAGATAAGGGGACCTATTTACTAATAACATGGAACAGGATTAGTAGGCTTAGTATTTAATAAGGTTGTAACATTCAGTAAGCAAAACCCCAGTAGGTAAATGCGAAAGAGTCTTCTACGAGATAATTTCAAAAAGTTTGAAACGATTATAAATGGCTGGCAAATGTTTGGGGAAAAAATGCCCAACCTTACTAATTCAAAGAAATGCAAACAGAAGCAGCAATGAAATCACACTTATATCTATCAGATCAGCAAAGAGGAATGAAATTACCCACGATGGTGGTGATGGGAGAAAATGGCCTATTGGAAAGCAACTTGGAAATACTAAAGTATTTAACCAAGTAATCTATTTTCTGGAAATGTCTACCTAACCAAGAGTTGAATCAGAAAAAAATGTTTCACGCAGCATAATTTAAAACAGCAAGATGGGACTTCCTTGATGGTCCAGTGGTTAAAACTCTACGCTTCCATTGTGGGAGGCATGGATTCGATTCCATACGCTATGTGGTGTTGCCAAAAATAAATAAAGTAGCAAGAAATCAAATGTCCTGACAAAGAGGACTCATTCATTGATTTAGTCATTGAAATATTTGAGTTCCTACTATATGATCATTTCCTGAGATTGCTAAACAATGCCTAGCTTTTCTAGATTACTCTTCTTTTAAAAAGTGGGTAGGATTTATGTAAATAAATAGATATATGCTATTATACATAACTTGCTTGAAAATGTTTATGCTGTCACTGGAAGGCCATACAAGGGACTCACTGCAGAGATTGCCTTTGCAAAAGCAGTTGGGTGAGGGGTAGGAGGCTGAACTACTTTTCACGGTACTCTCCCGTAGCATCTTGAATTTTTTCAATACGTCCATGGATTTTGTCAACATTTTGAAAGTGCATGCTGTGTAGCTAATCTTATTTTTCATAGGGACATCTTGAGCTGTTTTCAAGAGATACCTTGGGTGTCTCATCTTCTTGGATGTGAAAGGCTCTTCAAGGGAGGGGACTGTGTTTTCTTTCTTTCTATTCTCCTACAGTGCATAGCACGGTTGGAGTACATAATGGGAGCTCAGAAATACCTGTTGAGCAGAAATAATTCAGTGCTCAAAGACCCTGGGAGAAGTTAAAATCAATCATTCTGGACTTACATGGTGATCCAGTGATTAAGAATCTGTCTGCCAGTGCAGAAAACACAGGTTTAATCCCTGGTCCAGGAAAATCCCACATGCTCAGGGGCAACTAAGCCTGTATACCACAGCTGCTGAGCCTGTATACCACAGCTGCTGAGCCCATGAGCCCTAGAGCCTGTGCTCCACAACAAGAGAAGCCATTGCAATAAGTCTGTGTACGCAACTAAAGAGTGGCCCCTGCTCACTGCAACCGGTGAAAGCCTGTGCACAGCCCCCAAGACCCAGTGCAGCCACGAATAAATAAGTTAGTTGGAGGCCATCACTGACTCTATGTACATGATTCTAAGCAAGCTCCAAGAGAGAGTGAAGGACAGAGAAGCCTGGCATGCTGCAGTCCATGAGGTCACAAAGAGTCGCACACGATAGAGCAACTGAACAACAAAAAATTTTTTTAATGGCTAAGATGATATTTTTTAAAAAGACCAGTCACTGGGTATTATTTTAATGCTGACTTGTATGTTTTAAGATGTATCTGTTAAGCCACAGTTTGCTAATCTGCCAATGAGAAAAAATAATTGATGAAATTCTTTGATGAAACTCTATATGGAGAAATGGTAAATGCCTTTTTTTTTTTTAAGGGGAAATTTAACTCCCAGCATCTGGATTGGGAAAGGAAGGCTTCTCGTTGCGGTGGAGCAGAGGCTCTAGGCTTGCAGGTTTCAGTAGTCAAAGCACTGAGGCTCAGCAGTTGTGGCGCACAGACTTTGTTGTTCCACAGCATGTGGGATCTTCCCCAACCAGGGATCTCACGGGGTCCCCTGCATTGCAAGGCAGATTTGCAACCACCAGACCTCAAGGCAAGCCCTGCAAAATGCCTTTTTAAGGCCCATGTAGCTATCTGTAATCTTAATAGTTGAATTAAAGACCCCTTAATATAAAATAAGGAAACATATAATCTCAAGGTTTTGATTATTACAAAAAACAAAACATTTTAATATAGGGTCAATTTTGAGCATTTGTAAGAGATTACATTTGTTTTAATATACTTTTGGCGGTGTTTGTAATCTACATCAATCCCTTTATCATCGGTTTTGTTTTCTTTTTCCTTTATTCTCCTGTATATGAGACATAGGGAACAGAGTGAAAGTGAAGGTCACTCAGTTGTGTCTGACTCTTTGTGATGCCATGGACTATACAGCCCATGGAATTCTCCAGGCCAGAATACTGGAGTGGGCAGCCTTTCCCTTCTCCAGGGGATTGTCCCAACCCAGGGATCAAACCCAGGCCTCCTGAATTGCAGGCAGATTCTTTACCAATTGAGCCACAGAGGACGACCAGGGAACAGAGTAGTTAAGGGTAATAAGTTGCATTCACCAGTGAATTTATCTCTTTTCTACAGTTTCATGAATGAATGACAACAGCATTGGAAACTGGCACCTGACTTAGTATATTGCTATGATTCCCTTCACTACCCCACCCCACCTCGATATACTTTCAAAATATCATTGGCAGCTGAGGAAATTCACTGGCAAACTACCACAAGGAAGTGTATTTCACTAAATGAAGTTCCTGAAATGCAGCTTTTGTTTCTTGTTTCCTTTTGCTCTGGCAGCAACTCCAGATTATGAGAAAATGCCCTGTCTGCGTTGCATAGCATAAGACAGCCCAGGACTGTTCCAGAAGGTAGGACTACTATTTGATACAAAGTGGGGCTGCGGAGGGGGGCGGGGAGTGGGGAGGGAGCCTGAGGAAGAGAAGGAGAGAATGAAGGAACTTTTGAACAAAGAATCTGCTTTTGCTTCTGAAATTCACAGAATCACTCTGATGAGTGAAGTACAAAACACAAAATCGGAGGCAGTTCAGTTCAGTTCAGTCACTCAGTCGTGTCCGACTCTTTGGGACCCCATGAATTGCAGCACGCCAGGCCTCCCTGTCCATCACCAACTCCCAGAGTTCACTCAGACTCACGTCCATCGAGTCAGTGATGCCGTCCAGCCATCTCATCCTCGGTCGTCCCCTTCTCCTCCTGCCCCCAACCCCTCCCAACATCAGAGTCTTTTCCAGTGAGTCAGCTCTTTGCATGAAGTGGCCAAAGTCCTGGAGTTTCAGCTTTAGCAGCATTCCTTCCAAAGAAATCCCAGGGCTGATCTCCTTCAGAATGAATTGGTTAGATCTCCTTGCAGTCCAAGGGACTCTCAAGAGTCTTCTCCAACACCACAATTCAAAAGCATCAATTCTTCGGCGCTCAGCCTTCTTCACAGTCCAACTCTCACATCCATATATGACCACACGAAAAACCATAGCCTTGACTAGAACCATCGGAGGCAGAGGTGCCTGCTAATTAGATCTATTAGCAGGAGAAGGAGGAAGACCAAACTCCTTGAAAATTAGTGAGCCAAGTTCTCCCAGCTAGTGAGTGGAAGGGGACTTTGCTGCACAACTGCTCAATGAAAGCAAACCCACAGACTTCCTGGATGGTGGGAAATCTGAAATTTTGATTAAACTGAAGAATGAAGATTAAACTGAAGAAATTTTGATTAAACTGAAGATATTGGCAACAGTGGCCTACGAATCTAGATCACGGCACACAAACTGACAGATCACACGTTGTCAATCGCTAGCCTGAGGCCAGAAATCCGGAAAGGCAGCCCAGTAAAATGGAAAGATCTGCCTTGTCATGGGGAGAGGGAACAGGGAGGCTTCCCTTGATAAGAAGAAAGAGAGGAGGAAGAGGGGACAGAGGCCGTGCAAAGGAGGAAGAGAAAAGAAAAAGGAGACAAGGTGAAGAAATTCAGAGAATAAGGGAGAATGAGAGAAGGAAGAAGAAGAGACAGGAGCTAACACTTATAGCTGTCACCTCACGGGAGGGATAAATTAGGAGCATGGGATTAACATAAACATTATCCAGTCAAATCTCATACGACTTATTATGCGAAAGGCCAATAATCAAGAGACAAGTTGTTGGGGCATGGAATAACAACTTTATTCGGAAAGCCGGCAAGCGAGAGGATGAGCTAGTGCCCCCACAAAGAACCGTCTTGCCAGAGTTAGAATTCAGGCCTCTTTTATAATACAAAGGGAGGGGGTAAAGTCAAACACTTCCTGGTTCCCATCAGCCTTCACAGGGGATATGTTAATTTCTTCCTCCTGCAGCCATCACAGGTGGGCCTGGTCGGGAAGTTTCTTGTGAGCTAAACAAAGGTGTTTAGCTTAATGTTCATTACCCGGGAGGCAGGGTTTCCAGAGATGGGCCTTATGTATAATTTAAGCTTCTAGGCAACATCCCTTTGACGATTAACTTGTAATACAAAATAGATAGACAACAAGGACCTACTGTGTAGCACAGGGAACTATACTGGATACTTTTATTTATTTTTTCATTAAAGGATAATTGCTTTACAGAATTTTGTTGTTTTCTGTCAAACTTCAACATGAATCAGCCCTAGGTATTCTACTCAATATTTTCTAATAACCTATAAGGGAAAAGAATCTGATAAGGTTTATACCCATCTATCCTCTCTCTTTCTCTACAGATGGCAACCCACTCCAGTGTTCTTGCATGGAGAAACCCAGGGATGGGGGAGCCTTGTGGGCTTCCGTCTATGGGGTCGCACAGAGTCAGACACGACTGAAGTGACTTAGCAGCAGCAGCAACCTCTCTCTCTACATATATATATGAATTACTTTGCTGTTATACCTGAAACTAATATAACATTGTAAATTAACTATATTTCAATTAAAAAATATATATATATAGCTATCATTTCTTCTTCTCTACAATCCCAAGGAAGTCTTGATTCATCCCCAGTTGGTAATGATGGAGGCACGAGGCTGTGCAGTCGTGAAGGGTTAGAGTCGGACTAGAACCTGACTGCAATAACCCCCTTTTCCCTGCTGCATGTGGAAATGTTCAACAGTCAGTAAACAGGACGTCTGTTGGCTGTAGTTCGGTCACCTGGTGTCAGCGTGTACAGGAAATCCTCAGGTGGGACATTCCTTGTGGAAACATTGGTGTAACCTGAAGTTAAATTTCACCGTAGGGAAAGAAGCAATGAAGCGAACGGAAAGGCTTTTACGCCTTTACATCAATTCTGAACACACAGAAAGGGAAATTACAACCAGTTACAGTGACATGCTAAAAGAGCTGGCCTTTTAAAATACACACATGCGCAAAAACTAGATTAGTTTCTCTTGGAACTGAAAAGCTGGAAAGTGACACAGTGTGCTGTGATACAAAAATTAGACTGGAGAGACTTGCTGGTGTTTTAAATCATCACCTCCCCATCCCCCCACCCCCCACAACAAGGAGGAATGGTAACACACTGTGTTTGCAACTACAGAGGCGAACTGAAAACACTTACCTTGGAATTTTGTGCTCTGATTCTCTCAAAACATCCCATATCCCTTAAAATGGATGAACTGGCTTCATGTGGTCCTGTCTGAAAGCAGAGGTCTGTGGGTTGAGCTTTTCATTTCCTTTTCGTTTGACTGTACCATGGGGCATGTGGGATCTTAAGTTTCTGGACCAAGGATGAACCCACACCTTCTTCACGGGAAGCACCACTGGACCCCCAGGGACATCCCAAGTTGACCATCTTAACCATCGTAACACGTACAATTCACACCATCCACCTTCAGAACATCTTGCCAAAATGAAACTCTGTACCTATTAAACAATAGTGCCCTTTCCCCACCAGTCCCTAGCAACCGCCACCCTACTTTCTAACTTTATGAATTTGACTAATCTAGATGCCTCATGTAAAGTGGAATTAAGCAGCATTTGTCCCTCTGTGACTATTCCACCACACATAATGTCCTCAAGGTCCATCATGTGTCAAACCAAATATGTATAGACCACATTGTGTTTATCCATTCAGCCACTGATGGATAATTGAGAAGATCTCTCTCTCTTCTTTTTTTTTTGGCTATCGAGTTGATTTTTTAAGTCTTGCATTTGGATCAAAATTTTAAAGAAAGTTTCAAAGTATTTTTCCGTAGATGATCTTGCATTATTCTATCATCATTGTAGTTATGGATACATTCATATTGTTGTACAAGTTTTGAAAGGGAAGTCAATCACAAAGGTAGAAAATAGCTACACAAAACATCCTGCTACAAGCAGTCCATGGAGAGGCCTTATCAAAGTCACACAGGGTAAAGAGGCTCCCAGTTCTCCTCTCTGGGGCCATCCTGGGCGCTGGGTGCCCTTGGCACACTGGAGAATTCCAATGCCAGGTTGGAGCAGGAAGGAGAAAAAAGGGCTTACCTTAGACCCTGGCATTTGTAATCTGCTGCCCTGCCACTTGATCACAGACAAAAATATAACCGTGATGGCTCAGGGGTAAAGAATCCACCTATAATGCAGGAGACATAGGAGACGCAGGTTTGATCCTTGGGTTGGGAAGATCAACTGGAGAAGGGAATGGCAACCCAGTCCAGTATTCTTCCCTGGAATATCCCATGGACAGAGGAGCCTGGCGGGCTACAGTCCATGGTGTTGCAAAAGTTGGGCACGACTGAACCACTAACACTTCCACCTCCATTGCTGTAATATCAATGAGATTAGAACACAAAAAAGAGCAGTGTTAAACCTGACAATTGTAGAGCGCAGGATTAGGGAGATTTTTCATCTTTTATCCCCTTCAGAGGGAAGCATCCACAGTTAGTGCTTAGAGAAAGCAGCTGAAGTGTATCATGAGTATGTGATGAGCTCACTCAGTCCTTCAGCAAACATTTTAAAGGACGCGTTAGTTTTTTGCACTTTCACGTGCCTGTCTGTCTTTGACTTCGCAAGAACCCTCTGCCGCCGGCCTGTTTAGTCACGTGTTATGAGGTTTGTACCAGGCAAGACGCTGGGGGCAGCAGAGCATGGGGTCTCTGCAGGCAAACTGACTCCCCCATCACCAGCTGGGCCACCTGCAGAAGTGACTTCACCAGGCTGAGTCTCAAGCTTCCACATTTCTAAAATGAAGCCGATGATAAAGTCCATCTTCTAGGGCTGATACAAGAATGGGATGAGACAAAGCGCATAAGGCATTTTGCCCAATGCCTGGCAGACAGCTGCACAAATTCACCATTATTACATATATGCATTCATCTCTGCTTACCTACACAACATACACATATGCCCCATGAGGTATATATTCTTTGCTGTTTAGTTGCTAAGTTGTGCTCGTCTCTGCGACCCCAAGGACTGTAGCCCGCCAGGCTCCTCTGTCCATGGGATTTCCCAGGCGAGAATACTGGAGTGGGCTGCTGTTTCCTTCTCCAGGGGATCTTTCCACCCAGGGACTGAACCTGTGTCTCCTGCGCTGGTGGAGGGGTTCTTTACCACAGTGTCACTTTTGTTGCTGTTGTTCAGTCTCTAAGTCATGTCCAACCCCAGGAGCCACCTGGGAAGCTCCAGACAAGGCATTGTGTGTTTCCGATTCTGAAGTTTTAAAAGGAAATGAATTGACTATTTAATTTTAAAAAGCTGCAGAAATCAGTGGCTTGGAGAGATGCAAGTGTGTATTGTACGGAAAGCAATCCAGCAAAATGTGAACTGCAGAATCTAAGTGGCAGATAGATGTGTGTTCACTGCAGAATTCTTTCAATGAGTCTTTATGTTTGGAAATTTTCACAATGGAATGGTGGGGTGGGGGGGCAATCAATGGCTTTCTGTTGGTCACTTTTAACTAACTTTGGTTGTGACAAGGGTTAGGGCAGTAGACTTGATATTAAAAATATTGACCAGACTTGCTATTCCTCCTCTGTCCTGGCCGAATGCATTTGGGGGTGGGGGTGGCGTTTCTCAGGGATGGCGTCTGAGGGGCTCACCCATGGCTGGCAGTCAAGCAAGGCATCTTCAAACAAAACCAAGCAGAAGCAGACATTAGCTGTCAGCTTTTCTAGGAGGAACCACCAGCCTTACCCAAAACTCTGATTGCAGCAGAGAGAATATGGGCACTGAACTGAATCCGGAGACACCACCATAGTTAGGGAAGACCCCATCCTGTTGTTCAGTTGTCTGGACCCTGAATCATAAGCAGCGCCTCCAGCTGCGTGGGTCAGAGAATCAGCCCAGTCCTCGGGACTGAAGGCCCTGCTGGAAAGGATGGCAGTGGCATGCTGGCCAGACATAGCTGGGAAAAGTTGTGGCATGTTTTCATTGCTGCTGCTGCCAGATTTCAGAGATCAGTTGAGCTGCCATCTGGATGGTTTTTTCTGTGCAATGCCTCCTTGTAGCCGTATAAATTCTCTTCTGACTACAACCCGAGGGAGGAAACTCCAGGAGTTCTGTGTGCCTTGTTGCCTAGGGGAGAGAGTGCCATCAGCTCCCCTCCTGCCCTCTCTCTCTCCCTAAAGATCTCAGAGGGACCCACACGGCCTGGCAACAAAAGCACAAGCAGATTCACTGTGCTGGCTAGTCGGAGCTTGATTAGAAGCAACCTAAAGGCTTTCATGGTTAGATAGCATCACCAATTCAATACACATGAATTTGAGCAAACTCCAGGAGACAGTAGAGGACAGAGGAGCCTGGCGTGTTGCAGTCCAGGGGGTTGCAAAAGTTGGACACAACTTAGCGCCTGAACAACAACAACAAATGCTCTCATACGGGACCGGTTGGATAAATTATGACTCAGCCCTACAATAGAAATCCATGCAGTTTTTTTAAAGAAGTAAAGGCGTGCTTTAGGTATTGACGAGGAATACTTTCCAAGCTACACTGAGCATTAGAGATAAAAATAAAAGGA
Organism: Madoqua kirkii; assembly: GCA_006408675.1. NCBI lineage: Eukaryota > Metazoa > Chordata > Mammalia > Artiodactyla > Bovidae > Madoqua > Madoqua kirkii. The sequence continues at coordinate 31,035 of SJYC01051940.1, forward strand.
TACAGAGCAGTAGGTATAGTATATGCGGTTAAAAACATACACCTCCACGAATGAACTTACGGCTGTCTGTACACACTGCTATATTTAAAACAGATAACCAACAAGGACCTGCTGTATAGCACATGGCAGCCTGGATGGGAGGGGAGTTTATGAGAGAATGGATTCATGTATGTGATGGCTGAGTCCCATTGCTGTTCAACTAAAACTGTCACAACATTGTTAACTGGCTATACCTGAATACAAAATAAAAAGTTTCCTATATATGCCAGAATATCTTTGGCTGGAAGGACAAGAAAGTTTGGCATAGTGTTTGAGGACAGGGGCAGGGTTAAAATGAGGAATCATATTCACTACTTACAATATGCTTTCTGTGTTGACTTCTTATTATGTGTATATTTTCTGTTTAAAAAAAAAAACTTACCTAGAAAAAGTAGAAACAAAACTAGACTCTCAAGGCAGCAGAAGGACAGTATTCAGTCTGCTCAAGCTCCCTTTTCTTCTGTGAATCCCAGGCAATGAATTCAACATTGGGTCTGGAGGAGGAGAGATCAGGTCCCATCACAGTGAAGACCTACAGGGTAGACCCCAGGAGCATGTAGCCTAACAATTCTGGGACCCCCACCCCATCTGTGCCCCAGGGCAGGTTCCCTTGGGCATTTGTAGCTCTTCTGATTCCCTTGCAACTGGCTTGGTGAGAGGAGAGGAAGAGAAAGAAGGGCAAACCAGCCAGGCTGGAATTTGGAGTGGAAGGTGTGGTCATGTCAGAACACCGAAGGCTCAAAGAGTCATTGTTAAAATTAAACTTTCCTTATTAAAAAAAAAAAAAAAAAAAAAGCTTTCTCTAAATGCTGCCTGAGTAACACCATATCCTCTGGAGCCAGATGGCTGGGGTTTAAGTCACAGCTATACTGGCCAACACATAGATAGATAGACAGATAGGAAGGTAGGTAGATAGATAGATAGATAAACCAACTTGGGACTTCCCTGATAGTCCAGGGGTTAAGATTCTGTGTTTCCCTTGCAGGGGACACAGGTTCGAGCCTGATCAGGGAACTAAGATCTTGCATGCTTTGTGGTGTACCCTAAATATATAAATCATAGCTGTGCCATTTTCCAGTTTTGTGGCTTTGGGAAAATTATTTCATCTCTTTACCTCAGTTTACTCATCTGTAAAATGGGAGGAATAATAGCACCTATATATAGCATAAGGCTTTTCTAAAATGCTTAGTATAGTGCCTGCTATAAAGTGATTTTTGAGCTGGAAAGTGTCTTAACCCAACCTTTTCTTTTTAATGATGAGGAACTGTGGGCCAAAGAGGAACTGGCCCAAGAGGGGACCCTTGATTAGTGACAAAGCCAGGAGTAGAACTCAGTCTCCCAGCTTCCAGACTAGAATATTTTATACTGTTAACTTTAGGCCAAAAAATTTTCTTACATTCTGGTATAAAATTAGAAAGAAGTGAGGAGAAAATTTTTTTTTTTGGTAATTGTATTTGGCTATTTTTGGCTGTGCAGAGTCTGCATCGATGTGTGGGCATTTCTCTAGTTGTGACGGGCAGGGGCTACTCTCGTGTTGCGAAGCGCAGGCTGTGGAGTGTTTGGGCTTCAGCGGTTGCAGCATGTGGGCTCCGCACTCCGGCTCTAGAGCACAGGCTCAACAGCTGTGCACAGGCTTAGTTGCTCCATGGCATGTGGGATCTTCCTGGACTTGGGGATCGAACCCAAGTCTCCTGCATTTACAGGCAGATTCCTTACCGCTGAGCCACGAGGGAAGCCTGAGAAATCTGTTTTAGATCAGGTAAAAGGATGTTGGGTCCAAATTCAGTATGTGACAGAGCCAAGTTTCTTGGGCTCTCTGACCCTCCTCTTCCTTTGGAACAGGCTCAAAACAATAACACGAACCTCACAGAGGTGTTGTGGTAAGTGAGCGTCTACATGTGAAATGCCTGGCACATAGCATTTCTCAAAACAAATGTATTAATACCAACTAACCACAGACGATGGTGTTGTTAGGCCAGGAGCCCCACACCTGTGACCAGATGGCTTTAATTCCTCATTCTTCCAGGGGTATGCAAACAAGACAAATGCTTAACCTCTTAAATTAGCTTAAGATGACTCTTAACCTTAGAGATTCATTGTGGTAGCAATCATTGTTAAAACTCTGTGACATGTGACTCTGAAACAGCTTAGTAAATGAGGATGGTTTCTAAATTGGGTAATAATATTTCTGATCAAAAGTAGGTGTGGTATTATCAGGAAAATGCAAATTAACATCACAGCGAGCAACAACCTCACAGCCACTAGGAAGACTCTGATGATAAATATGTGTGTGTGCATGCACGCCCGTTGTCAGTTGCGTCTGACTTTTTGTGACCCCATGGGGTATACCCCGCCAGGCTCCTCTGTCCAAGGGACTTCCCAGGCAAGAGTACTGGAGTGGGTTGCCATATCCTACTGTGTGTGTGGGGGGGGGTCTTCCCTACCCAGGGATCTGACTCACATCTCTTGCATCTCTTGCATCTCTTGCATCTCTTGCATTGGGAGGCAGATTCTTTACCTCTGTGCCACCTGGAACCATCATATACTGCTGGTAGGAGTACAGAATGCTAAAATTATATTGGAAAAGATTTTGGTAGTTTCTTACAAAGTTAGCCATAATCTTACATGTTGGTTACTTATTACTGTGTAGCAACTTACCCCAAAATTTAGTGGCTTGAAATAGCATTAAATTTAAAGAAAATGTTCATGGTTTCTGTGGGTCAGAGATTGAGACAGGATGCCACTGGCACCACAATGTCTGGGCACAGCCGGAAGACTGAAGGCTGGGGCAGGAGCCCCTGGGGACTGGGAGATGATGTTAGTGTTGGCTGGGGGCTTCTCTGTGGCTTCCACTTCTGCACAACACTGTCTGGGTTCCCAAGGAAAGCCTCCAGAGAGAGGGCGGAAGACAGAGCAAAAGGGAGGATCCTGAAAACAGGGGATCCTACCTTATGCACTTATTTTTATTTTTTCTACTTTATGCATTTTATACCCTTACAACAGCTTCAGTCTGATAAGCAATCTTATAATATAACAAGTGAATTTTTCAAAATGCGTGTGTTAGCCTACGGGATGGGTAATTTTATGTATCAACTTGGCTAGGCTACAGTGTCCGGATATGAGGTCAGACATTATTCTGGATGGTTCTGTGAGGATAGTTTTGGGTGAGATTAACATTTAAATCGGTGGACTTTGAGTAAAGCAGATTGTCCTATTACTGTGAATGGGCCTCACCCAATCAGCTGAAGGCCTGAACAGAACAAAGGTGGACTTGCCCTGAACAAGAGGGAATTCTGCCAGCCGATGCGTTTGGCCTTGAACTGCAACACTGGCTCTTCCTGGGTGTCCGGCCTGTCATTTCACCCTGCAGATTTTGGACTTGACCTCCATAATCCTGGAGAAGAAAATGGCAGCCCACTCCAGTATCCTTGCCGGAAAATCCCATGGATAGAGGAGCCTGGTAGGCTACAGTCCATGGGGTCACAAAGAGTCCATGAGCCAGTTCCCAATCAGTGAGTCTCCGGTGCGCGGGCAGCAGCAGCGCCCCAAGATGGCAGGCCGCCATGCAGCTGCTGGAGCCGGGTCCCGGGCCGCCGGGTCAGGCGGCGGTGGTCAGCCCGCAGGGTCCAGCTGAACGTGGGCAGCACCTTACTCCGTGACCACCAGGCAGACCCTAGGCCTGGAGCCCAGGTCTTTTCTCTGCTGCCTCTGCTGCCAGGAGGACCCGGGGCTGGACTCCGACAAGGACAAGACGGGGGCCAATCTGACCGACAGGGACCCTACCTACTTGGGTCCAATCCTAAACTACCCCCGTCGGGGGAAGCTCATTGTTAGGAAAGAGTTGGCAGAAAAGGCGGCTGGAGGAAGCAGAGTTTTACAGCAGTGCATCTCTCCTGCGACTGGTTTCAAGGAGGGGATGCCAACAAGGACAACCGAGCTTCCCAGGGCCCGGCAAAGCGCGTGTACAGAGTCCTGCAGTGCCGAGAGGAGGCGCTCAGGCAGATGGTGTCCACTATGTCCGACAGCTGGAAATTCCAACAGCTAATCAGCATGCTGCTGCTGCTGTTAAGTCGCTTCAAACTCTGTGCGACCCCATAGACGGCAGCCCACGAGGCTCCCCCGTCCTTGGGAGTCTCCAGGCAAGAACACTGGAGTGGGTTGCCATTTCCTTATCCAATGCATGAAAGTGAA
>SJYC01051941.1:0-60392 GCA_006408675.1 Madoqua kirkii
AAAAAAAAAAAAAAAAAAAAAGCTTTCTCTAAATGCTGCCTGAGTAACACCATATCCTCTGGAGCCAGATGGCTGGGGTTTAAGTCACAGCTATACTGGCCAACACATAGATAGATAGACAGATAGGAAGGTAGGTAGATAGATAGATAGATAAACCAACTTGGGACTTCCCTGATAGTCCAGGGGTTAAGATTCTGTGTTTCCCTTGCAGGGGACACAGGTTCGAGCCTGATCAGGGAACTAAGATCTTGCATGCTTTGTGGTGTACCCTAAATATATAAATCATAGCTGTGCCATTTTCCAGTTTTGTGGCTTTGGGAAAATTATTTCATCTCTTTACCTCAGTTTACTCATCTGTAAAATGGGAGGAATAATAGCACCTATATATAGCATAAGGCTTTTCTAAAATGCTTAGTATAGTGCCTGCTATAAAGTGATTTTTGAGCTGGAAAGTGTCTTAACCCAACCTTTTCTTTTTAATGATGAGGAACTGTGGGCCAAAGAGGAACTGGCCCAAGAGGGGACCCTTGATTAGTGACAAAGCCAGGAGTAGAACTCAGTCTCCCAGCTTCCAGACTAGAATATTTTATACTGTTAACTTTAGGCCAAAAAATTTTCTTACATTCTGGTATAAAATTAGAAAGAAGTGAGGAGAAAATTTTTTTTTTTGGTAATTGTATTTGGCTATTTTTGGCTGTGCAGAGTCTGCATCGATGTGTGGGCATTTCTCTAGTTGTGACGGGCAGGGGCTACTCTCGTGTTGCGAAGCGCAGGCTGTGGAGTGTTTGGGCTTCAGCGGTTGCAGCATGTGGGCTCCGCACTCCGGCTCTAGAGCACAGGCTCAACAGCTGTGCACAGGCTTAGTTGCTCCATGGCATGTGGGATCTTCCTGGACTTGGGGATCGAACCCAAGTCTCCTGCATTTACAGGCAGATTCCTTACCGCTGAGCCACGAGGGAAGCCTGAGAAATCTGTTTTAGATCAGGTAAAAGGATGTTGGGTCCAAATTCAGTATGTGACAGCAGCCAAGTTTCTTGGGCTCTCTGACCCTCCTCTTCCTTTGGAACAGGCTCAAAACAATAACACGAACCTCACAGAGGTGTTGTGGTAAGTGAGCGTCTACATGTGAAATGCCTGGCACATAGCATTTCTCAAAACAAATGTATTAATACCAACTAACCACAGACGATGGTGTTGTTAGGCCAGGAGCCCCACACCTGTGACCAGATGGCTTTAATTCCTCATTCTTCCAGGGGTATGCAAACAAGACAAATGCTTAACCTCTTAAATTAGCTTAAGATGACTCTTAACCTTAGAGATTCATTGTGGTAGCAATCATTGTTAAAACTCTGTGACATGTGACTCTGAAACAGCTTAGTAAATGAGGATGGTTTCTAAATTGGGTAATAATATTTCTGATCAAAAGTAGGTGTGGTATTATCAGGAAAATGCAAATTAACATCACAGCGAGCAACAACCTCACAGCCACTAGGAAGACTCTGATGATAAATATGTGTGTGTGCATGCACGCCCGTTGTCAGTTGCGTCTGACTTTTTGTGACCCCATGGGGTATACCCCGCCAGGCTCCTCTGTCCAAGGGACTTCCCAGGCAAGAGTACTGGAGTGGGTTGCCATATCCTACTGTGTGTGTGGGGGGGGGTCTTCCCTACCCAGGGATCTGACTCACATCTCTTGCATCTCTTGCATCTCTTGCATCTCTTGCATTGGGAGGCAGATTCTTTACCTCTGTGCCACCTGGAACCATCATATACTGCTGGTAGGAGTACAGAATGCTAAAATTATATTGGAAAAGATTTTGGTAGTTTCTTACAAAGTTAGCCATAATCTTACATGTTGGTTACTTATTACTGTGTAGCAACTTACCCCAAAATTTAGTGGCTTGAAATAGCATTAAATTTAAAGAAAATGTTCATGGTTTCTGTGGGTCAGAGATTGAGACAGGATGCCACTGGCACCACAATGTCTGGGCACAGCCGGAAGACTGAAGGCTGGGGCAGGAGCCCCTGGGGACTGGGAGATGATGTTAGTGTTGGCTGGGGGCTTCTCTGTGGCTTCCACTTCTGCACAACACTGTCTGGGTTCCCAAGGAAAGCCTCCAGAGAGAGGGCGGAAGACAGAGCAAAAGGGAGGATCCTGAAAACAGGGGATCCTACCTTATGCACTTATTTTTATTTTTTCTACTTTATGCATTTTATACCCTTACAACAGCTTCAGTCTGATAAGCAATCTTATAATATAACAAGTGAATTTTTCAAAATGCGTGTGTTAGCCTACGGGATGGGTAATTTTATGTATCAACTTGGCTAGGCTACAGTGTCCGGATATGAGGTCAGACATTATTCTGGATGGTTCTGTGAGGATAGTTTTGGGTGAGATTAACATTTAAATCGGTGGACTTTGAGTAAAGCAGATTGTCCTATTACTGTGAATGGGCCTCACCCAATCAGCTGAAGGCCTGAACAGAACAAAGGTGGACTTGCCCTGAACAAGAGGGAATTCTGCCAGCCGATGCGTTTGGCCTTGAACTGCAACACTGGCTCTTCCTGGGTGTCCGGCCTGTCATTTCACCCTGCAGATTTTGGACTTGACCTCCATAATCCTGGAGAAGAAAATGGCAGCCCACTCCAGTATCCTTGCCGGAAAATCCCATGGATAGAGGAGCCTGGTAGGCTACAGTCCATGGGGTCACAAAGAGTCCATGAGCCAGTTCCCAATCAGTGAGTCTCCGGTGCGCGGGCAGCAGCAGCGCCCCAAGATGGCAGGCCGCCATGCAGCTGCTGGAGCCGGGTCCCGGGCCGCCGGGTCAGGCGGCGGTGGTCAGCCCGCAGGGTCCAGCTGAACGTGGGCAGCACCTTACTCCGTGACCACCAGGCAGACCCTAGGCCTGGAGCCCAGGTCTTTTCTCTGCTGCCTCTGCTGCCAGGAGGACCCGGGGCTGGACTCCGACAAGGACAAGACGGGGGCCAATCTGACCGACAGGGACCCTACCTACTTGGGTCCAATCCTAAACTACCCCCGTCGGGGGAAGCTCATTGTTAGGAAAGAGTTGGCAGAAAAGGCGGCTGGAGGAAGCAGAGTTTTACAGCAGTGCATCTCTCCTGCGACTGGTTTCAAGGAGGGGATGCCAACAAGGACAACCGAGCTTCCCAGGGCCCGGCAAAGCGCGTGTACAGAGTCCTGCAGTGCCGAGAGGAGGCGCTCAGGCAGATGGTGTCCACTATGTCCGACAGCTGGAAATTCCAACAGCTAATCAGCATGCTGCTGCTGCTGTTAAGTCGCTTCAAACTCTGTGCGACCCCATAGACGGCAGCCCACGAGGCTCCCCCGTCCTTGGGAGTCTCCAGGCAAGAACACTGGAGTGGGTTGCCATTTCCTTATCCAATGCATGAAAGTGAAAAGTGATAGTGAAGTCACTGTGTCTTCGGGACCCTATGGACTGCAGCCTACCTGGCTCCTCCACCCATGGGATTTTCCAGGCAAGAGGACTGGAGTGAGGTCCCATTGCCTTATGGGAACGAGGATCAGGCAGAATTCCTCTATGTTGTCTCCAGAGAACTACCTAATTCGACCAACGGCATTGTCATCCAACTGAGGGAGAAGGCGAAGGTTCTTCGGGACAGAGGATCTCGGATGTAAACTCCAGAATCCTCAGTGCGGTGAGCGCGACCCACCTGAGCACCTCTGTGAAGTTCAGTCTCACTTCTGTACAGTAACCGAGCTTCTGCAAAGCCACGCCGAGCCTGGCTTCCCCCAGCGGAGAAGTGTTCTGGTCAAAACCAAAGGAACCCCGCCCCTAGCCACAGGAACCCGGAGACAGATGCTGCTTCCGTCTGCACAATACCTTCTAAAGAAACTTGCTTCTGTTGTCTTAGCCAGTGTTGTAAGGCATCTTTACAAGAACGGATGGGCTGCGTTCCTAGATGGAGTTTATCTAGGGATGGGGGTGGGGGAAGAGGAAGGCCTAGGTGCTTGCAGAGGCTGTACTTCTGGGAGGGCCGAGCACACGCCAGAGGGTTGTCCTGAGCTGGGCCACGTTTTCACCTGAGTGTGCCCTGTTGGACGTGGGCAGCCGCTTAGTCACACTACATTACTGTCCCATACATGCCAGACTAACGCAACAGATGCAGAGGAATCTGGTTTAGGCTTGTTGAATCGAGGTTTCCACGAAGGATGGAGTCACCAGTACCCCATATTCCTATGAACAAAGCCTCTGAGGAGGGGAGGATGGGGTGTCCCTGACTGTGGTTGGAGACTGGGGGTCGCAGCGCTGGAGGCCACCGGCGGCTCCCATGTTCAGCTTGCCTCAGCAGCTGGACCCCCCTGATAGCTCACCCTAAGAAGAGGTTCAAGGCAGGCACTTCCTGCAGGGAGGCAGACACCCAGACTGGTGGGCGCTGCGGGTGTTGGTATAACTGCTTCTTCAGCCTTTTCTTGCCCTCCGTTGTCCATCTTCCTTCCTTGACTTTTTAAACTGGGCCCAGGATAAAGGGATCTTGGACCCTCTGATGGCTTGGGGTGGAGACAGCTGTTTGCTCTGAAAGTTGCCTAATGTGGTAGGTTGTGGTATCACAAGTGGCCACTGTTTTTGTGGTCGTTTCTTGAAAATGCTTTGACCCAAAGTGTGATATTTGTTGTTTCTTGGTTTCTGACCCCGGCAGTGGTGGTGAGCCTGCACCATTCGCGGCAGTGTGTGCGCACTTGCCGGGCGGGCTGAGTTGTCCCTCCCCTGACCCCGGCCCTCACCACCACGTCCTTCTGTGGGTGCTGTGGCGTCGAGGATCCAGCACTGTTCCACTCAGAGGGGCCAAGCCTCAGAACTCGTAACTGGACTTGCTCTCTGAGCTTTTGAGTCTTGGTGAGCAGTCGTGGAACACAAAGAGGCCAGAGAACGCAGGCTTTTCTCCAGCTGACTTTCCTAGTGTGGCAGGTGGTCCAGAGGAGGGGAGGTGCCCGTGGGGAGGGCTTTGTCCATAAAAGACCCCACAAGCTCACGGCTCCTTCTAAGCTGAGGTTCCCATTGCTCCCCCCCCCCCCTGCTCACCAGCCCAGCTGCTCACTGCATGGGTCTGGGGTCAAGGTTTTTGAAAGTGACTATCAACTGTGCCAAGTGTCCTTTCAGCCTGTGACCTGCCCCCACCTAGACAGGAACCTCACATTGCCCTCACATGTCCGTGTGTAGAGTAGGGCAGAAGTGTGTGTCTGGGGCTCCTGCTTACGCGCCGTGCCTACACCTCAACGTGAACATGAACGTCAGCGCCACGATGTCTGGCCTGTGTCAGGATTTTTACAGGTATAAAATGTTAGAGGAACTGCTACCTACAATAAACAGTTACCCCTGCAGAATGGTGGAGGGTGTCCATCCTGACATCTTTAGGGGGAGGAAAAAAAAAAGATTTGACCATGTCAAGGAAAAGCTGCTGTTGACTGAGCAGGACAGAGGACGATGGGAGAGGAACTCTGGCCAAAGGGAATAAGCACGTTCAGACTGAAAGGAGGGAAGCCTCGGTGTCCGGGCCGCAAGCCCAAGCAGAGCTGCTTTCCTGAGGCTCATCTGAAAACCAGCCTCTGCTCCCAAGCCAGCGAGCAGGAGCCAGGAGCGAGGAGGCTGGAGGGCAGCGGAGGCCCGGCCCCTCTGGATGTACCATTTCCCTCATCGAGCTTCTCACGGGTCCACTGTGGAGTCTGTGCAAAGACCGCCGAGCCCCTCGCTGAGCCCTCTGAGGAACCAGCGGGCTGCCTTTCACCAAGATCCCTCCTCCAGGCAAGCTAGTGACCACTTCACCTGCTTAGCGCTCCAGGAATCTGAGAGTGATTCGTTTCTTAAGGTTTCCGGGAAAGCATTTTACCCACGTCCTTCGTGAACCAAGTTGGTGATTTTTTCTTGAAAGCTGTCTCTCTCTGGGAGAGTCCAGCTGACCACTTCAGAGAGAGGCTGGCCATTGGCTGGGGTCGGGGTGGGGGGCGTCACGTGACCAGTGACCCCCACTCTCTAGCTGCCCAGGCCTGCCACGTGGGCGACAGCGGCCGGGCAGGGCCCAACCTCCTCTAGAGTGGCTTCGTTTCTGCACAGTTTTAACTGAACTCAAGGGTGTCCGTGAGGCATGGAGGAGGAAGAGAGAGAGGCTGAGAGGAAGGGCTGAGAAGTCACCCACACCCTCCAGGACGGCCTTAGAGCCGGGGCCTTAGGGACCACGCCCGTCACTTGTGGGTGCCCTTCGTTGCCATTTGTGTCTTTGAATAAAGTCTGAAATGCTGTGACTCTTTTTTTCCCCCTCTTGTCAATAAGACATGAAACAAAAAACATACCAGTCTCTCTCTCTGTCTTCATTCGTACTCATACACACACCCTATTGGTTCTGTTTCTCTAGAGAATCTTAATACAACCTGGCTCTCTTGTATCAACCCAAAACATGAGCTTCCTGACCAGCAGTTTCTGCCCTGGATTCATGTAAATTCAGGGATTTACATGGGATTTTCATGTAAAATATTCCCTGTGCTACTTCTTAACAGTAGACAGTGTGCCCTTGATACACAACATTGACATAGTGGCTGAAAAACCATAGCAAGGTGGCAGTTCTCAGTGGTTTTTGGAGGAGGTCGTGAACAAGAACCAATGAACATGGCTCATCGGTAATCTGTTGCAAAGATGCTGTGCTCATCAGCGCAGAAGTAAATCTTTCATTACTGGAAAATGTGAATCAACTCAAGGGAAACAGGGTTCTGTCGGTTTATAAAACTTAATTACGTTTTTAACTCCATACATTGTCCAGTAAAGGCATCTGAAAATACCTAACTTCCAGGGTGAATCAACAGTAAATTAATTGCAAGAAAAGTACCAGGTTCCCTGGTGGCTCAGATGGTTAAGAATCTGCCTGCAATGCAGGAGATTTGGGCGCGATCCCTGAGTCAGGAAGATCCCCTGCATGAAGGAAATGGCAACCCACTCCAGCATTCTTGCCTGGAGAATCCCACGGACAGAGGAACCTGGCAGGCCACAGTCCATGGCGCCTGTAGAGTTGGATGCGACTGAGCGATGAACACACACACACACAAGCCACATATAATGTGCTCAGAAATTGTCTGCATTTTAATTAATCTCTTAACGGTGGAGATTTTTGTGTCAGTTCGGCATCAAATTCGCTCAGCAAACCCCAGGTAATTCTAAACTTTCAGCATAAGAACATCCCCCAAAGAAGAGAAAATCGGGTGGAGAGAAAAATCAGTCCAGTGGCTTAAGTTTTTTCAGCCTTGGGGAGTTAAGTCAAGGGTGTCCGTGAGGCATGGAGGAGGAAGAGAGAGAGGCTGAGAGGAAGGGCTGAGAAGTCACCCACACCCTCCAGGACGGCCTTAGAGCCGGGGCCTTAGGGACCACGCCCGTCACTTGTGGGTGCCCTTCGTTGCCATTTGTGTCTTTGAATAAAGTCTGAAATGCTGTGACTCTTTTTTTCCCCCTCTTGTCAATAAGACATGAAACAAACAAACATACCAGTCTCTCTCTCTGTCTTCATTCGTACTCATACACACACCCTATTGGTTCTGTTTCTCTAGAGAATCTTAATACAACCTGGCTCTCTTGTATCAACCCAAAACATGAGCTTCCTGACCAGCAGTTTCTGCTCTGGATTCATGTAAATTCAGGGATTTACATGGGATTTTCATGTAAAATATTCCCTGTGCTACTTCTTAACAGTAGACAGTGTGCCCTTGATACACAACATTGACATAGTGGCTGAAAAACCATAGCAAGGTGGCAGTTCTCAGTGGTTTTTGGAGGAGGTCGTGAACAAGAACCAATGAACATGGCTCATCGGTAATCTGTTGCAAAGATGCTGTGCTCATCAGCGCAGAAGTAAATCTTTCATTACTGGAAAATGTGAATCAACTCAAGGGAAACAGGGTTCTGTCGGTTTATAAAACTTAATTACGTTTTTAACTCCATACATTGTCCAGTAAAGGCATCTGAAAATACCTAACTTCCAGGGTGAATCAACAGTAAATTAATTGCAAGAAAAGTACCAGGTTCCCTGGTGGCTCAGATGGTTAAGAATCTGCCTGCAATGCAGGAGATTTGGGCGCGATCCCTGAGTCAGGAAGATCCCCTGCATGAAGGAAATGGCAACCCACTCCAGCATTCTTGCCTGGAGAATCCCACGGACAGAGGAACCTGGCAGGCCACAGTCCATGGCGCCTGTAGAGTTGGATGCGACTGAGCGATGAACACACACACACACAAGCCACATATAATGTGCTCAGAAATTGTCTGCATTTTAATTAATCTCTTAACGGTGGAGATTTTTGTGTCAGTTCGGCATCAAATTCGCTCAGCAAACCCCAGGTAATTCTAAACTTTCAGCATAAGAACATCCCCCAAAGAAGAGAAAATCGGGTGGAGAGAAAAATCAGTCCAGTGGCTTAAGTTTTTTCAGCCTTGGGGAGTTAAGAAAAACACTTCAGCATGAGGACAAAAGCTCCCTTGTTTAAGCGCTTCCCCAGCTGCACTGCAACTAAATATATCCCAGCAGAGTGTTTTCATTTCCCCACACTCTCCTGGAGGAGTCACATGGTGAGAAACAGCTCGAGGCCCCCAGGACTGACACTGCGGAGGCAGTCCTTGGTTACAGCTAGGACTCTCCTCCCAGCCCGGCCCCCTTGCCCCGCCTCTTCCCCGGAGGCCCCGGGGTAGGCAGGGGGGTGGGGGGAAGGAGCCCAGGGTGGAGAGGAGGCCTGCAGGGGTTAACTCAGTGGCCTGTCTGGAATTCATGCACCACCTGGGCTGACAGCATGAATGACTCATTGTTTCCCCTCTGAACAGTCCTGAGGAGCGCTTCCTTCTCAGTGGCGATAACCGAGGCAGAGTGAAATGGTTTTTTCGCTCCCCTTTCCCCCTAACTCGTTTTCTAAAACTGAGCAAAGAACTGGAGATGTGCAGCAACAGTAGCCAAGGTTACTGCTTTGAGTTTGTCTTCAGGGGTCAAAGGATGTAAATTTACTGTCCACAAACAGAAAGGGGCCCAGAGCCAGGGGTCCTTTGATTTACAGCTTGTGTGACAATCTTACAAAATGAAACAAACTTAGTTGAAACTTCTAGCCTGCCAAAGCCCGTGGCCTGTGTGCTAGATCTTACATTACCCGTGATTTGTGTGTATGGAAATTCTGACCGATCCTTTCCTGGGGCTAAATTTAAGACTTGTAGTCTTCCACTCCTGGTTCTAGAAAAGGGTAGAATTCATCACACCTCTCCTCACATTTTCCTGTACGGAGCCCCTCCTTGATGTCCGTTGAGTTTTACTCTCCTTGGGAAACGGGGTCAGTAGATTTTCCTGGGCTGTGGGCTCTTCTGCCTTCATGAGACATCTCAGTCCAAAAGCTTGAGAGACAGACCACACATTTAAGGCAAAAGAAACAGAAGTTTGATCCCTTGGTTGGGAAGATGCCTTGAAGGAAGAAATGGCCACACAGTTAAGTACTCTTGCCTGGGAAATCCCATGGACAGAGGAGCCTGGTGGGCTACAGTCCATGGGGTCGAAGAGTCAAGACACGACAGAGCACACACACATCACTTGTCCCCCCAAGTGTGTCATAGGTAACAAGTTTTGAGCTCTTGTTGCTTTGGCCTCTTTCTTTTACTTACCTACATTCTTGAGTGTTTAAAGGAAACTATGCAAAAACGGAACATGTGAAGAAAAAAAAAGAAAAAAGAAATGCAGAAAGGACAGGAGAAAAGTCCTGTGTAGACTCAGGACTGGGTTCTGACTCGAACTGGGAGATGAGCATGCAGCAGAGTGTTTTCCTCATCACATAAAGTAACAGTCCTGAATAGATTTAAAGTCACGGACCAAAGTATTTGCAGTACCCTTTTTTTTTTTGAAGCAAATGAAAACCTGCAAAGATTAAGTATTTAAGTATTCTCTATTTTTGTAGATAAGACACAACTACTGCAGCTTGCTTAGAGAAATGGCAGTAATCAAGGCTTCAGTTTCTCACAAGTAAATGTAGTTCTTGGATGAGTCTGTTTTATATCTATTTACCAATAAGCTACCTTCCCTACTAGAGGTTGTGTGGTCCTTGCACGCGTGTGTGCTAAGTCGATTCAGTCATATCCAGCTCTTTGTGACGCTATGGACTGTAGCCCACCACGATCCTCTGGAGTGGTTGTCATTTCTCTGCCAGGGGAGCTTCCTGACTCAGGGATCAAACCCATATCTCTAGTATCTTCTGCGCTGGTAGACCAGTTCTTCACCACTAGTACCACTTGGGAAGCCCTTGTGGTTCTTGTACCAACACCATGTGTATCTGTGTGTTAGTCACTCAGTCATGTCTGACTCTTGGCAGTCCCATGCACTGTAGCCCACCAGGCTCCTCTGTCCATGGATGGGAGTTCCCAGACAAGAATACTGGCGTGGATAGCCATTCCCTTCTCCAGGGGATCTTCTTGACCTAGAGATAGAACCTGGGTCTCCTGCATGGCAAGCAGATTCTTTACCTTCTAACTACCAAGGAAGAGTCACATGTCTCATTTCAACAGAGACTGGAATTTAAACTTGGGGACACCTTCTAAGCTCTGAGAGAGGAGATAATCTCCATTTTCTCATTGGTACAGCCATCTTCTGAACCCTACTGAGTCTCTTTGTGAAAACACTGGCCTCGGGACCCTAACTTGATTTTAAGTCCTTTCTAGTGGGTAGTGGGGTCATCCTTTTTTCTCAAGTGCAAAAGAAAAGCAATTTGCATAGTAGTTTTTTCTCCTCCTGCATAGAACTCTTTAGCATGAGTTTAATAGATCTAAAGTTACCTGATGTACCTTTCCCTTGAGAACTCCACTGTATTTCTGTGACTTGTTTGTAAGTGTGCCTAAAAGGAAAACTGACGGCTGGGGGTAAGGGAGGACGTTTAAAGGCAGAGTATGTCAGAGGAGGCTTTACAATTAGCTGAGGAAAGAAGAGAACCACAAAGTAAGGGAGAAAGGGAAAGATACACCCAACAGAGTGCAGAGTTCCAGATAATAGCAAGTGAAATCAAAAGGCCTTCTTAAATGAACAATGCAAAGAAAGAGAGGAAAATAGAATGGGAAAGACTACAGATCTCTTCAAGAAAATTGGAGATATTAAGGGAACTTTTCATGCAAGGATGGGCAAAATAAAGGACAGAAATAGTAAGGACCTAACTGAAACAAAAGAGATTAGGAAGAGGTGGCAAGAACAAACAGAAGAACAGTGCATAAAAGGTCTTAATGACCCAGATAAGGGTGTGGTCACTCACTTAGAGCTGGAAATCCTGAAGTGTAAGGTCAAGTAGGCCTTAAGGAAGGATTACTACAAATAAAGCTGGTAGAGGTGATGGAATTCTAGCTGAGCTATTTAAAATCCTAAAAGATGACACTATTAAAGTACTGTACTCAATATATCAGCAAATTTGGAAAGCTTGGCAGTGGCCATAGGACTGGTAAAAGTCGGTTTTCATTCCAAAGAAAGGCAATGTCAAAGAATGTTCAAAGTACTTTACAACTGGGCTCTTTCACATGCTACCAAGGTTATGCTCAAAATTCTTCAAGCTAGGCTTCAACAGTACATGAACCAAGAACTTCCAGATATACAAGCTGGGTTTCAAAGAGGAAAAGGAACCAGAGATCAAATTGCCAACAATCATTGGATCATAGAGAAAGCAAGAGAATTCCAGAAAAAACATGTACTTCTGCTTCATTGACTACGATAAACCCTTTGACTGTGTGGATCACAGCAAACTGGAAAATTCTTCAAGAGATGGGAATACCAGACCACCTCACCTGTCTCCTGAGAAACCTGTATGTCGATCAAGAACAAACAGAAATGGACACAGAACAACTGACCGGTTCAAAATTGAGAAGGGAGTATGACAAGACTGTATATTGTCACCTTGCTTATTTGAATTTATATGCAGAGTACATCATGCAAAATGCCAGGCTGGATGAATCACAAGCTGAAATCAACATTGCTCGGAGAAGTATCAACAACCTCAGATATGCATATGATACCACTCTAATGGCAGAAACTAAAGATCCTCTTGATGAGTGTGAAAGAGGAGAGTGAAGAAGCTGGCTTGAAATCCGACATTTAAAAAATTAAGATAATTTGGCCCCATCACTTCATGGTTAACAGAAGGGGGGAAAGTGAAAGCAGTGACAGATTTCCTTTCCTTGGGCTCCAAAATTAACTGCGGACGGTGACTGCAGCCATGAAATTAAAAACACTTGCTCCTTGGAAGGAAAGCTATGACCAACCTAGACAGCATATTAAAAGCAGAGACATCACTTTGCTGGCAAAGGTCTGTATAGTCAAAGCTATGATCTTTCCCGTAGTCATGTACGGATGTGAGAGCTGGACCATAAAGAAGACTGAGCACTGAAGATTGATGCTTTCAAATTGTGGTGCTAGAGAAGTCCCTTGGACTGCAAAGAGATCAAACCAGTCAATCCTAAAGGAAATCAGCCTTGAATATTCACTGGGAGGACTGAAACTGAAACTTTCAGCAATACTTTGGCTACCTGATGCGAAGAGCTGACTCACTGGAAAAGACCCTGATGCTGGGGAAAGATTGAAAGCAAAAGGAGAAGGCGATGGCAGAAAATGAGATGGTTAGACAGCATCACCAACTCAATGGACATGAATGTGAGCAAATTCCAGGAGATAGGGGAGGACGGCGGAGCACACTATTGGCATGCTACAGTCTTCGGGATCGCAGAGTCAGACATGACAGTGATTGAACAACAAAGCACAATTAACTGTGAGCTTTTCCTAACTGAGCCTACCCCAACTGAAGGCCCTGTTAATTCTTATTTATTTGACTGCACCTTGCAGCACGTGGGATCTTAATTCCCAGGCCAAGGATTGAACCAGTGCCTGTGGCAGTGAAAGCACAGATTCCTGACCGCTGGATCACCAGGGAATCCCCTACCTTAATTATTCTACATATTTGGAGAGGACTAATAGGGCCAGACAAAACAGTAATTTAATGACTCTAAATCCCCAGGCAAGAAGAAGGGGACAGATGAGTGGACTATATATTTTATGATGTCAGAGCAGGTCCGGAGCAGAGGGAACACTTTGTGTTGACTCCACATCATCACTCCACACTCAGTATTATAGGAAATTCCAGGTGTACGGAAAAATTTTCTAGTCCACTAAAGCAGACAGGATTCTTGTTCAAATAAGGTGACTCTAAGCTATGAGAATTTATTTTTAAAATATTTAGTTAGTTACTTATTTGACTTAGTCACTAGGTCTTAGTTGGGGCATGTGGGATCTAGTTCCCTGACCAGGGACTGAATCCAGGCTCCCTGCATTAGGAGTGCAGAGTCTTAGCCCCTGGACCACCAGGGAAGTCCCTAAGCTATGAAAATTTAGGAGGAAATAATAATTTCAAATCTTTCCTGAAAACAGAAGCTCCATTAAACAAAACTCTGGAATTCAAAACATTTATAACTTCTTGAATATGAATTTTCTTGGTATGTTTCTTAAATGTTTTCTTGGTATATTTCATGCAAGACAGAATGAATAATATCCTTCTACTTTGTACATGCATCAGTACTTCTCGTCTCACTAGTGTTGAGAGAGAAAATGTAGTATTTATTTTTTAAATTTACAATATTATATGCTTCAGATGAACAGTGATTCACAATTCTTAAAGGTTATATTCCATTTATAATTATTATATTGGTTATTTTCCCTGTGCTGAACAGTATATGCTTGTAGTTTATTCATTTTATACATGGTAGTTTGTACCTCTTAATCCCTTACCCTGATCAAGCCCTTCCCCTGCACCGCTGTCCTCACTAGTTTGTTTTCTAAATCTGTTTCTTGTTATAGTCACTAACTTCTTTTTAGATTCCACGTATAAGTGATATCATACAGTATTTGCCTCTTATTTCACTTAGCATAGTGTCCTCCAAATCTATGTCCTTGCAAATGGCAAAGTTTCATTTTTTTTATAGTTGAGCAATATTGCATTTTATAAATATACCACCTCTTCTTTATCCAGTCATCTGTTGATGGACACTGATGTTGCTCCCATATTTTTGTTATTCTAAATAGTGCTGCTGTGAAAATTGGGGTGCATGTATCTTTTGGAAGGCAGTATTTATTCAGATGCTCATTTTTATATAATTGCTGACAGCAACAGGACTAACCATTTCCTCATTTTATGTTTTAAAAAATAGTTTTCAGTTCTATGCATCAAACACTGTCTATCCTATATAAGGTGTGTGGAAATTGCTTGCATAGACTGAACTTGTTTTGGTTGTGTGCATTCTATGCCTGTTGAGTCATTAAGGACAAAGGGCACAGAGCTGAACTTTCCTCACTGGTTTTTGATAACATAGTTGCTATAGGAATCTGACTGTCATGTTCACATCCAACCAAAATGCAACACATGTTTAAAAAAAAGCTGTTCAGGGGATATTGAAAGATTGGCTAAAGGTGGTAGTTTGGGAAGTTGGTTTAAGTAGCTGGACTAAAAAAGTGTGGAATTTTAACCATTTGCAGTTAATGGCTTGTTTTTCTTTCCTCAAACAGCTTTTGAGTATCTATTCCCAGGGTCAAAAACTCAATTATCTATAGGAACCAAGAAGATAATATAAATAAACAAAGCAGGTAAATTTGAGAAAAATGCAGACAGACACATTTTTATGTGTCTTAGAAACACAAAGGCAACTCTTCATTTCCAAGAAATGAGTGAGCTCTCTCCCACTATTCTTGAAAGATGCTTTAGCCTTGTTCTGTCTTTTGGTACTGAGAGTTAACTGAAAGAAAAATATCAGTGCACACTAAATATAAATGATACCTCACACGGAGCCTCAAAAAGGAAGCAACAGGGAGTGGCAAAGGCTGCAATAAAGCGAAGCACTGTTGTCTGGTCAAAGAGGCCCATCTCTACACTAGGTGCCTGCTGCCACGTGGAAACAGGTTTGGGGGCAGGGCTGGGGGCATAGATCATTCAAGAGAAGTCAAAGACCCTGATGTGCATGCAAACGCAGATTTTAAAATGTGACCTGAAATTTTAAAAAACAAATTTGAGAAAAGAGCCAAACAAAATTAATTTGGTGGGCTGAGTGAGGCTCTAGATCACGAGTTTGAGATCTCAGACTTATTCATCTAGGTATTCTGCTGTGAGGTGCTGGGAATACAAAGATCTAAAGAACAGAAAAGCAAAAAACTCTGCTCTCGTGAAGCTTATGGATAAATACATCATATATGAGTATTGTGTGTGTGTGTGTGTGTGTGTGTGTGTGTGTGTGCGCGCGAGCGCGCGCGCTGTAACAGGGGAAATTACCAAGAGTTCTGGGAGCTCAGGGGAAATTAAATCAGAGGAAGGTGAGTGGGTAGGGAAGAGGGCCAGGGAAGAATTCCAGAAGGTAAGTCTGCTGGTGCTGCTGCTGCTAAGTCGCTTCAGTCGTGTCCGACTCTGTGTGACCCCATAGACGGTAGCCCACCAGGCTCCCCCGTCCCTGGGATTCTCCAGGCAAGAACACTGGAGTGGGTTGCCATTTCCTTCTCCAAAGCATGAAACTGAAAAGTGAAAGTGAAGTCGCTCAGTCGTGTCCGACTCTTGGCGACCCTCATGGACTGCAGCCTACCAGGCTCCTTCGTTCATGGGATTTTCTAGGCAAGAGTACTGGAGTGGGTTGCCATTGCCTTCTCCGAGAAGGTGAGTCTAGGTGAGTTATATTGCTAGTTGAGCCAAGCTAGTAGAAACGGTGGAGGAGGGGAGGAAGGTGGCAGACCAGGTTGAGGTGTTAGCACATGCTAAGGTGTGGGAGCCACAAGCAGTCAAGAGCCTTCTGTTAAAGAAGCTAAGATACAAGTGTGAGATTCAGGAGACTGAGTGGTAAAGAGGTCCCTCCTGTCAAGCAACTGCAAGAGGACCAAAGATCCCAGACTGAATTCAAAAGAACATCAAATCCAGTTGTCCAGCTGGTAGCTCTTGGACAAGTCCTCCTGACTGCTACAGCATGCAAATTCACTCAGCGTCTGCTAGGAATTGGCTGTCATTTCAAAGAAACCAGGATGTAAGATTTTGAATTAGAATAGAAAACTCAATCCTCAATGATTTCCTGCTATTTGGCTATTGTGTCTGTGGGAAGGATGGACCTGTAGTCAAAATCTGAAAGCAAGGTGAATCGTTGATTGGAAGAACTGGCCTGAGTTGTCCCTGTATCCAGCGTCAGGGTCAACGCAAATCTAAATTAAATAAGAAATCTCCCTAGTCCTGAAAGGGAAAGAGACCTCTCTCCCCCAACCCTGTTTCTTTCCCTATTTACATTAGAAATTTTATGGTTGTAAATTCCTTCTCTGGCCCTTTAAGAATTACACAAACCTTTTTAAAAGCTAAATAAGCCTCTTGCCAGCTTTACAACACAGGAATGCCTTTCTCAAAGACCTGGAAGCTATCTCTTTGAAATGGAATCATCAAGGAAGATAACATCCCTATTTTCTCTCTTTGGAAAAACGACTCTCCCTGGGAGAGTAGGAGTCTAACTTCAGAAGGTCCCTGTTTCCAAGTTTCTGACTGACCTCCTGTCGTAAATATGTAAGAAGTCTTTTCTTTGGATAAACTAATTGACTGATACAGATAGCAGCTATCAATTACCAAGGTGAATTAGGATGAACTATACTCGACAAATGGTACTGTCAAACCCTCCTACTAGCTACTGTGTATCTGGAGAACAGATAGTATTAATAATAGGGGATATCTGCTTCACTGTGTAAAAGTGAAATTCCTTTCCATCTTTGCAGTCTCTCCATCTTTGCAGTCTCTCAGTGGATTACCTGTGATGTACATCATATTTTGGTTTAATGCTTATTCAGTAGTAAAACAGCTTTCTTTCTCATCTGCTTCTGTGGGGAGTTTTTTTTGGGGGGGGTTGGCGGGAGATTTTGTTTTAAATTATATTTCCTCAACACCTGCCACCAAGGTTGGTTGAGTTTGGGTCTTTCCAGCTCAGGATATTGGGTAAGCATCTAAATGCCCTGATATAAATGTGAAAAGTCTGTTCATGACAAAGCAGAACAGATTTCAGAGAAACAGATTTTCACACTCCTCTCTGAGAGCCGCAATTAGAAGATACTGTGTACTCCAGGCAGTATTTACAGACACCTGTACAGCACAATGGCAGGCCAGCACAGGCTCTCCTTAGAAAGTCGGGGTTTGACTCTCCCTTCCATCTTTGCTTCAGGCACTTAACCTCCTGGTGACTTAGTTTCTCACCTGAAAATGAAAGACAAAATGGGGAAACCGGCTTCACAGAACAGTGTTTTCCAGAGTATAAAGGCTCCATAGTTTAATTAGAATTATTTCAAGGTTTGTTATAGGCAGAAACACTTCTGGGATACAAAGTGTAGTGTTAGTCGTTTAGTCGTGTCCCACTCTGTGCGACTCTTGAACCGTAGCCGGCCAGGGTCCTCTGTCCATAGCATTCTCCAGGCAAGGATGCTGGAGTGGGTTGCCATTCCCTTCTCCAGGGGATCTTCCCAGGCATCCAACCCAGGTCTCCTTCATTGCAGGCAAATTCTATTCCACCTGTGGCCCCAGGGAAGCAATGGGGAAAACACGGTTACTTATCTCCAGAGGAATTTACAATCTTATAATAGTACCATTAATTTGAATATAAATTAACTTCTCAAGAAAGAGAAAAATAGAAAAAACATTTTTAAAGGGAAGGTGACAGAGCCAGGGCTACAACCCTGATTGAGCTTCTTGTAATTACATGGTCTCTGTGGTTAAGCTAGTTTAAAAAGACTTCTTCCTGAGCTGGTTAAACAGGAAAAACGAGAATTATTATAAAAAGAAGCGAATGTATCACTGACTTTGAAGCCAAAAGCGCTACCACGTCTCTTAGTCCGACTTAACACACCCTGAGGCACTCCCTGATTTTTTTTCCCATCCAGACGACCTAACTACAAGGATTTTTTTAACGTTATGAAAGTAAATAAATATTGGCTATTGGCACAGAACACTATTAAAGCCAGTCATTACGACTCTTGCTTTCTGCTAAGTTCAAGGGTGTTCAACTGGCTTTGTACCTGGCTCTTTAAGACAGGACTCAGAGGCCATCTTGGAAACAAAAGGACTTTGGGCGCCGAGGGTGGAGGAGGTGGTTTCCAAGCAACAGGAGGCCCGCGCCACGCAGCCGCACTTCGCTGCGCCCAGCCGCCTACCGCGTGGGCGGGGCCCGTGGGGCGGTGGAAAATTACCGCGCTTCCTCTTAAAGGCGCCCGGACATTGCTTGGAACCCTTTCGTTGATCTCCGTTGTAAGCTACAATGTGAAGGGCGGGGGGGAAGGGGTCTCCATTTTACCTTCCTAGACGTAGTAAAATTCAGTTCACAATTTCCAGGCCAGTACTATTTTATACTTAGGCAAGTAAAGTCGGAATGAAGAGGCATTTTCTTAACAAGTTAAGAAAAGAAAACTAAAAATCTTATATATCGAACTCTGGTGCAGAAAGGGCTACTAACACACAGGAATGAGACGAAGAAACAACTTCGTAAACAGTCACATTGACTGTCAACCAGTTTTAAAATGACTAAGTTATGAAGCAAGGAAAACTTTTTTTTTTTTTACAAACGGATTGACAAATTGTAACTATTAAAAACTACCAAAAACCAGAATAAACGTGTAAGAAGCAACAGGATAGGTTTAGCGGCCATCGAGAAATTTATCCTCTTTGTAGATCGGCTTTTACAGTATAGAAGATAATCAGTGAGGTTTTTTTTTTTTTTTTTTTTTTCCTGCCTCTTAGTCGTCAAAGGACTTTCTCCATGTTACAAGCTCTTCTGATTTTCAGGTTAAGCGATAGTTTATCGCTGGCTTACTTTTATGAAAGAATAACAATTCTGATTTTTATAATGTGAATATCTGAGATACAGTCTGTGGCTCAGAAACGATTCCCCTTACCAAGCAATATTTTCTAGAAGCCGTCCAACTGGGTGAAATAGAGATGTTGGTCTTCCCAGAAGTAAAGCTCTTGACACATTAACTCTTTTCAGTTCATTTCAGACGGTTTGCTCAGTGGTCTTCGTGTTGTGAGCGTACCCACCTTCTACTCTTGTCCTCACGCTCTGACTGTGGACAGTAGCGTGGGAGTCAGGGTGGATTCTCACCAAGGTGTAGATGATGTCCCAGACCTACCACGGCCCTAGCAAATTGATTTTCCACTCCCAACAGACTTATTCCCTTTGCTTCGCGGCCCTGCTAAGCCATGTCTTCACTCCTGTGCCCTTTTTAACACGTCTTTTTTTTTTTTAATCCCTCACTTTCCAGTCGAAACTTCCTAGTAATTTTTGATGATCCTTTCTTGGTTTTCAGAACGCAGAGCTGTGACGTTGGAGTTCTGAGCAGATGTTCTGCGTGCCTTTAGACACACAGGACGGTATTTAGCCTGTAATGTTCAAGTGTGGATGTTAAAAAGGGATATACTTGTGACATTGTCTTTCCATAACCACAGGGAAAACTAATTAATTACGTGTAACCAAAAGCTGTGTCGTGTAGAGTTGTCATCCATGTTGAAGCTGCAGGGGAATATGATTTCATGTAAAGGGAATTGTGCCTTTGAGACAAAAATAGGTGCAGCTGCGTTTGGTGCTTTAATTTTTTTCACTGCCAGAATATTTACCAATGCCAAGAAACTGAAATCGGGAAATGCCCCATTTCAGATTAGATGAAGCTTTTAATTTTTAAAATAGGCTTTTCGTGGAAAGCCTAGTCTGTAACAGTACTTAGTGGTTGCTGGGTTGGTTAGTGCAGGAGCCGACACTGGGTTGTGTGGCTACCCCCTTAACTCTGCAAGGAAGTGGTATTTTACAGACCAAAAAGCGCTGCAGGGTTTCTAATGGCCCAGAGCCTTCCCTAACCGCCCTACGAAGGCCGGGGTAATCTCCTGTTATTTAAAATTTACTGCGGAATAGAGAGGAAAACAGCAAAAAAAGAGAGTGAGCGAGCGAGAGACTTCAGATGTAAAGTCATCTGGATTTTCCCTCTCAGGTCCAATTCTAAAGTGGCTAAAAGGCTAAATTCATATCTATTAAAATCTAACTCTAATGGTTAAAATATAATAAAAGTTTTGGAAGAAGGCAAAGTGTTTACACGCATTAAATTTTAGTAAGCAGAGTTGGTAGATTTTGTTTGCTTACATTTAATAAAGATGATAAGACTGCATAGTTTGTAACATTTTCTAAGAGTTACTGAGTTAGAATGCAGGAAGACAAGGTTTGGGAATTTGGTTTTTGAGGTGGGCTGCCAGACAGAATACAGGAGAACATTCAGTCACGTTTAAATTTCTGATAAACAACGAATACTTTTTTTTAAGTACATTTGGAATCCATTTACACTAAAATCTTGTTTGTTGTTTCTGGGAAATTAAAATTTAATTGCATAACTTGTATTATTAGTTGTTTAATCTAGCAATTCTGCTTTAAGGGCCTTAAAAGGGCACACATAATTAGATTTATCCACCTGGATTACTCTAATGCAAAAGGTTCTGCCTCAAAGGGCCAGGCTGAGATGTGATTGTAACACAACAACATACAAGTATATCGCCCTGAATAAATTGTAGATGGCCACCACATGCTGCCCTTCAAAATACCATGTGCGTTTACTGTTGCCTTGTTCATTCACCCAACTAACAGTACTGATTGAGTGCCTGCCTTGTGCCAGGCATAAATTCTGGGAAGAGTAAGATAAACAAGGTAAAAATCTCTGTCTTTAAAAAGTCGTATATTTTTGGCAGATGGACTAACATGTGAAATAGCTGCAGTAAATACCAGGGATTACAAGTTTGATCAGAGACTCATGGGAACATTAAGTTTATCGACTAAGACAGGAGAAAAACAGGAAGGCTTCAAAGAGGAAGTGATTTAGATGAAGGCAACAAAACTGGAGAAGTAGGAAAGGACATTCATTAAGGGAACTACATATGTAAAGGCAAGGAGTGTGAAGACATTGTCCATTAAAAAAAGAAAAACAAAATACCAACCAGACAGGATAAACTAACAACAACTAAAAAAACTGAAAAGTTAGGTGTAGCAAGAGCTAAAAGGATTTCCTGGTGTCTCAGTGGTAAAGAATCCACCTGCAAAGCAGGAGATGCAGGTTGGATCCCTAGGTCAGGAAGATCCTTGGAGGAGGAGATGGCAACCCCCTCCAGTATTCTAGCCTGGGAAATCCCATGGACAGAGGCCCCTGGCCCGTTACAGTCCATGAGTCCCCAAAGAGTTGAACACAATTGAGCAACTAAACAACAGAAGGAGCTACAAGAGGGTTTGCTGGGAATGCCCAGTAATAAAGGATGGGCCAGATGATACGCTAGACAGAACCCTGATTCTCTTGTGGACAATCAGAATAGGATCAGGGCAGTGGTGGGAGAGACTGACAGGAGACGTTTTTCATTCATTCTTTCCAAAAAAACTGTGTGTGTGTGTGTGTGTGTGTGTGTGTGTGTGTGTGTGTGTGTATACCATCTTGTGCTGGATTCTTAGAACATAAAAAAGAATATAGTATCAATTTTACTTTCTAGATAGAGGCTCTGGGTTTTGAGGGAAACCGGTCATGTGGACAGTTGCATTCAATACAATGGGATTTAAAGTTACTTTCAAAACACAAGGCAACTCAGAAAGTAGGAAGGAGGTAGAAATTTCCTGGGAAGGGTGGGAGAGCGTCAGCTAAGTCTTTCCAAAGTGAAGAGATGATGGAGTTAGGGTATATATTTTTGTAATTTAAAGAAATTTAATAGTTAAGACATTTTCCCCAAAAAGCAAAAAGTATACAATGAAAAGGAAATCTTTCCTCATCTAGATCCTTGACTGATCATCAGGGGTCACCACCACCATCTCATTAATGTAAATATAATATAAATGTATCACTCCTTCCTCTTCTGCCAAATGGAGGCATTTTCTATTAGGCTTTTTATAACTTGATTTTTTTCATTTAACAATATGTTTTGGAAACCAGTACATATGGAACTGCTCGTTTATTCTTAATAGCTCTATTTCACTGTAGGGATAAACAAAAACTTTTATACTAGCATTCCGTTGGACATGTAAGATTTTACAGTCTTGCTATTTTTGTATATATTTCTTTTTTGTCCATGTGTGAGATTATTCAAAAGATACATTCCTAGAAGTAGAATTCCTGGATCTGTAAGTTGGTGCATTTAAATTCTGATAATTTTTGCAAAATTTCCCTCCAAAGAAGTTATACCAATTTATACTTTCATCATCTGGATAGTAAAGTTTGAGTTTTGATGAATGAGGAGGCATTTTACGAGGAAGATAAGAGAGCAAAGAGCATGTTTAATGGGGAGATGGGACACGGAATAGCCAGCAGCTCAGGGATCTAGGCTGGAGGGGTGGAGACCCAAGAGGAGGCAACTAACCAAAGGAGAATGAGGAATTGAGCACAGGTAAAAAGCAGATTCAGGAAGTAGAAGTGTTATACCACCACCCATCCATTGAGAGATTATTTGTGCCAGGCAATATGCTAAGCAGGGCTTCCCAGATGGCACAATGGTAAAGAATCTACCTGCCAATGTAGGAGATACAAGAGATGCAGGCTGATCCCTGGATTGGGAAGATTCCCTGGAGTAGAAAATGGCAACTACTCCAGTATTCCTGTCTGAAAGATTTCACGGACAGAGGAGCCTGAGGCTACAGTCCATGGGCGTCTCAGAGTCAGACATGATTGAGTGACTGCGCGCGCGCGCGCACACACACACACACACACACACACACACACACACTGTCCACTATACCATCCTCACAACAAACAGAGAGATATCCCCAATATCTGGGGGGAGATACTGAGGCCCAGAGACATTAACTTGCCAGAGATCACAGAGTTAGTAAATGACGGATCTAGAAACCAACTCTGATTTCCTCTGACTCTCAAGCCCCAGTTTCTAATTGCTGGTCCAAGGGATCTTCAAAGGATGAGAGCAGGGCAGGGTGTTAGGGGTATTTGTTATGGGGAAGAAGGGGCAACTAGCAAGACTAAAAGGTAGTGATGCTGAGACCTCGAGGGCCCTGATCGTGTTGGAACGTGCCCACAACTTGCCAACACAGCAGCCAAGATATTCTAGGACAGGAGACAACCAAGATTCCCTCTTTGATTTCCTTGATTTCCGGTAGTGCTGAGTTAAGGGGTAAATTTCCAACAGCTTTTCTTCTCCTGCTGAGAATGGAATCTTGATGTTTTCAAAGGCTCTGAAAATAAAAAAATAATTTTTCTTCTCACCCAACTTCTTCATGTATATCAGATTTTTAAACTTCAGCTCTTAGGAGACAAGTTTCTAAGGGTTATAGCTTTCAAAAGCTGTTCAAAGTCAATGTCCCTCAAATTAAGAACTAAAATTAAACATACTCATCCATTTACTGACTTAGGTATCAGCTACGAAATCTACATGATAAATCTAGAGCTGTTTTGAGAGGATGACAGTGAATGAATCTTTGATAATATATAGATTGTAATCTAATGCACAATGATGATGTAGCTATTAATAAAAAAATCTTTTTCATGCTTACTGCTGTCTATCTGTACCGTTAGACTATTGAGTAACTGGCCTCAAATGCTGCATTTCCAGAGACAAGCCTCAGCACTGGGGTATTGTCCCTAAAAGCAAGTCTATTACAGAATAATAATGATTACTATATATAGTAGCTCTTGAACCCCCAAACCCTTTTGAATATTCTTAAATGATGTTCTCCATTTTAATGGAATGTATCTTAAGTAATTAATTAGAAGGACTTCATTTAAAGACGGCACAGATGTGAAGAATCCAATGAGGAGACACAAAAGATGCAGGCCTGGGTCTGGGAAGATCCCCTGGAGTAGGAAATGGCAACCCTCTCTAGTATTCTTGCCTGGGAAATTCCATGGACAGAGGAGCCTGGTGGGCTACAGTCTATGGGGTGGAAAAGAGTTGGACACGACTGAGAGGCTAACACACAGTGTTGTTTTAAAGCATAGGTGGCAGAGACTTGTGCTTCCAGTGCAGGAGACCCAGGTTTGATCCCTAATAGGTGAACTAAGATCCCACATGCTGTGGCCAAAACAAAACAAAAACTTATAGGTGGTGATCAGAACTAAGATTACCCCAGGAAAGGGGGAGGTCACATTTTTCTGAGGTGGTTTTAAGATGTCCACGGAATGGCTGCTGATATTGCTTCATCATTCATGTGTTGTTGTTGCTTTCATCTTTACCTCTCTGTGTTTACTAAATCATTTTCAGACAGAAGATTCTGGCAAACAGTTTAATTTTGGAAGAATAGGCTATGAAATGGTTCCCTGGTAAGGAGTCTCCAAGTACCACTGCACTGACGTAGAACAGAAACAGAATTGGTCAGCTTGCTTTGAACAGAGCTGTCTCTCCTGTCCTGTGGATAGTCTTAGTAGCATACCCACAATAAAACAATCGAAGCTGGCAAATTAAATGATGATAGATGATTTAGAGACACTTTTACAAAAAAAACCCACCCCCAGAGTTCGTTTAGACTAGATAATTTTGGAGAGCTACGAAGTTTTTTAAAAAAATTATTTTAACTGAAGGGTAATTGCTTTACACTATTGTGTTGGTTTCTACCAAACATCAACATGCATCTCCAAACGTCAGCTTGAATGCTGATGGGTTTACCTATGTCCCTTCCCACCTCCCTCCCCATCCCACCCCTTTAGGTTCTTACATTTCCGTTTCCCGGAGTCATACAGCAAATTCCCATTGGCTATCTAGTTTACATATGGCAGTGATGTTTTCATGTTACTCTCTCCATATATAACCCCCTCTCCTTCCTCCCCCTAAAGCTGTGTTCTGTTAGAGAGCTACAAAGTTTTTATACTTGCTGCACCGTTGGAAAGAAAATGTCAACAATTAGTTTTTTTTTTGTACCATATCTATACACAAGAAAAAAAACTTGCTAAAAGGAAAAGAGGTTTCTGTATTGTTAATATTTGACAGTGAAAGAGTTCCTTTTAAGTATTTAACTTAAGGTTAAATATCCATCTCTGACAGTTATTAGACACATCTTCATATCAAAAGTAATATACAAAGCACAGCAATGTAACTCAAGTATACTTTAATTTTTTAAAAATTGAGAAAAATATACTAAGAATATATGGTGTATAATTTAAAAATTTAGAAAAGTGAGGGTAAACAAGTAAAGTAAGAGGGATCTCACCTCAGCTGGAATGCTGATGCAGTCATTTGAAGGGCCAAGATGAATCACCATGGACTCAAGAATTTGGTGAGTCAAATATGTATCAATCCACCTTAAAAAGCTCAGATTCATTGTGAGCTGTATTCTACAGAAATATAGGAAGAGCTTTTTGTACAAAAGTACTCATGCCAGAGTTTTTTATAAGAGCAAAAAACGACAAATTTGGTGTTCAGTAGTAAGAGAAAGGCGGTGGTTAATTGTGATATATTGAACTGACAATATATCATGCAGGCTCTAAAAATCACAAAGATTCTCACTTGACCTTAGAAAACATACACTACAAGTGGCTAATGGCGACCCACTCCAGTATTTTTGCCTGGAGAATCCCAGGGACGGAGGAGCCTGGAGGGCTACAGTCCACAGTCGAAAAGAGTCCGACACGACTCAGTGACAAAATGCAAAACATCAGTTACAAACTAGGTTTAGTGCTCTTTTAGGACAACTGAAGACAAGCTGTTTAACAGTGGTTCTTCCTTGATAATGGCATTCTGAGTGATTTTTTTCTTTGTATTCGTCTGTATTATTTATATTGTGTCGAACATAATTTAAGTAATATAAACTAAAAACGTATCTGAAAAAGTCAAGTGAAGAAGGTACCAAGGTGTACAAATATAATCCCCCCCAAACAAACTTCCTTCTGTGTCTACAAGAACAAGTTATCTTTGAATTGCTAAGGTACAGGTTCTTTTAATTTCCTTTTAAAAGAATCAAATTTGCTATTATGAAATATTTAAAATTTTAAAATACATTTTCTCCTTTTAACAGGAAGGCAGTGCTAGTGAAATTCTGGAGGCAAACAGCTGAAGGCCCGAGAAGGCAAATTTGTGTGCTCCTGAGTAACAGAGGAATCTGCAGAAAAAGTTGCCCAAGTTTGGGTCTGTAAGTACAAAAGGAGACAGAGAAGGAGGCAGCCCCCTTTAGTAGAACAAAGGAAGGATTTTCTCTGAAGGATTTGCATTGTTTCCCAGGCTCAGGGAAAGGACGGTTCTAACCCCTCCAGGTAAAAAGATCCTTTAAAAACTTCTTCCGGTCCCTTCTGCCAAGTGATGGACAAGGCCTAAGTGACACCTCTGAAGGCGAGGTTACAAAACAGGAGTGGGTGAAGGGAGATTCTCTCAAATCTCTGGGTTTAAAAAAAAAAATCCGCATTTAGGCCTTAAAATACACTAAACTGTTTTTTTACCCTCCTCCCCCTTTTCTTGGCCCAACCCTATTAAACCGTTTCTAGTCTATCACGTAACAGCAACGCAGTTTTGATCACAGCCCAAGTTTTTAAATCCCCACCAGACTGAGGAAACTGTAAGGGCGTCTTCACAGAGAAATTAGTGTCCTTCTGCTTTGTTAGTGTACCAGGGCCCTTTTTACATTCAGAAAATTTTCTTCAAATTCCCAAACCTTTGGGAGGCGAGTTCCATTATTTAAAAACAGTCACTTCTTTTCAGACTTGTCGATAGTCTTATAAATTAGCAAGAATCTGAATCTTAACTCTCAAAAACTAGATTTATTTCAAAAACACGGGCTGACGTCTCTCCTTTATTCTAAATATACCACGCAAGCCGAATGGCAGTGTTAACTCTTTTTACCCACACTTGGTCTGCTGCGTCAAACTCAAGTAAAACGAAACTGGATGAAGACAGAAATCGGAGCCGGACCATTGGCCAGGCAGAGGTAGAAAGACTCCCTATTCCATTTCTAAATTCTTGGACAACTAAGGGGAAACTGCGGGCCTTTATGGAAAGGCCACCCAACACTCGTTGATTTTGCTTTATTTCTTGCACCTTGTAATCTGCAACCATCCACACCTACAGTTTTCTGTTTCTGAAAACACATACAAGGTGACATGTAACAGAACTTTGGACTCTGGCACACGCTGGCGATCCCAGAATAGCTCCTGTGTGTACAAGTCAAACTCCCACCACGACTGGACAGGGTAGGGAATCTACTTAAAAGTCCAGGCTATCTAGGGTATTTTTTTTTTTTTTTTGCCTCCATCAGAAGGGAAGCAGTGCTAAGCCTCTGAACAAAGGCAGGAAATGGTAACCGAAAATGGTAGCAAAGAGAATGCGTTTTGATTCAACTAGGACTCCCTGGCTCCATGTGCCGCACTTAATCAAAGGACGAAAATGCCTGGAGAAAGGCTTTCTGCCGTCCTTGTTGGCAGTGAGCGACAAATGAGGGGACAAATGTAAATGGGCCGTGAATGAGAAGCTGGCCAACGGGTTCACGAGAACGCGCAGCGGTTACCCTGGTCGAGCTGGCGCAGAGTGTGCGCTGGGCCCACGCCCCCGTCTACGGCCGGTCGGGCGACCTCAGACGCTCAAATAAAGGGACCAGGCACCACCGCGCCCACCCCACCTCGCGAACGCCGCCCTATGCGGGAGCCACGGCCTCACGGGCTCCCAGCGGACCCCGCCCCCTGTCGCCGCCATCTTGTTGTTTGCCTCTCTCCCAGCCGTCCACGTGGCACTCTCTCTCAGCGGAAGCCGAGGCACCGCCCCAACTTCCGGCCAGACCGGTTCCAGCCGGCCGCGGCCCGCAGACGCGCGGCTGCCCCCTGGCGGCCAGTGGCGCTTCACGGCGCCGCCCGACCAGGCCCTCGCCATTCCCTTCCCGGCCCGCCGCACGTACGTGCGCCGCGGCGCGTCCCGGGGGCGGGGCTCCCGATGCAGCCGGCTCAGGGCGGGCCCGTCCCCCAGGGGTTTCGCGTGGGTCCCGGGCATCTTTACACGCAGTTTAAACTGTAAGCTCGTGCGGCCGCAGCCACGAGGTTTTGGCACGCGGTGTCCTGTGTTTCAGGGCTTTGAAACGGGAACCTCCCCCCTCGCTTTTCGGAAGCGGCTTCTGCCCTCCGTCGGCGCACTGAGTCCCAGCGGGGTCCGCCCCGAGCGCACGTACCGCCCCACGGGTTCCCGGACGCGGGATGGGGAGCCACGTGCGGGCTGGGATGCCCCATTCCGGTGCTCCCGGCTGTCTCCACTTTCCCCCCCGTCCCCAGGTTGCTTTCACGGTTCGGTTATTGAGCGTTTGTCTTGACAAAGTCTCCTGCATCTGCTACTGTATCTTAACTTGCTCAACCGCCTTTGAGATGAGAATTGTTGTATTAAAAAGAAAATAGAGAATTGAAGCCCAGGGAGAGTAATTTGGTCCAGAGGCAGAACCTGGTTACAATCTGGGCCGTCTTAGTTCCCACTAAGCCTTTAGGTGGTCAGATGGCTCTGAACGGTAGTATCTACAGCAACTGTGGGCTTAGCTGGAAAGGCAAATGTCTACCAGACCTGCTGAATTGGAAACCCCGAGAGCACTTAGTGATTCTGAGGCACCCTAAAAATACCTTCCCTCGAAGCCTTTTTAAGGGTAAGGAAAGAGAATCTGTGATTTTTAGTGCAAACTCCGTGCCAGGGTTAGGCATTTTCCTAATTATGTGATGTATTCCTCCTCGCGCTGTTTTACAAACTTCCCGTGTGTGTAAAATGTTTAACATTTGTGCAAAATGGTATAAGCTTACATGTGCTACTGTATTTGCTTGTACTTTGTATGCATAAAATATCCCTAGGAGGAAGGAGATCAAGAAGCTGTTGATAGTGCCTTACATCCAAGGAAAGGAGGCGGTTTGCCCGAAGGACTGAGTTGGGAAGAGTTGTTGGTTTTTTTTTCTTATGTAAGTCTTTGTAAATTTTGAATGTCTGCCACATTGCTTATGAAAAATTAATCAGTAGTTGATGTAAAAAAGAACTAGAAATTTTATTCGAGCCAACCTGAGGGTTACGACCTGGAAGACATTCAGAAAGCTGGGAGGACTGTTGGACCTGTTAGAGGTCAGAGCACAGTTAAGTAAGTTTTTGAGGCAAAAGGGTAATTTGTCAAATGACGTGTCATTATTGACCGCTTGCAAACTCTAAATCCGTGTGTACAAAGTGAGTCATGGGTCGTGGGTCAGTATGGCCCTTTACCAGATTAAGAAAGATGGTTATCTCATAGGGAATTATGACCTTTTACGAGATGAAGAAGGAATGTTATCTTCTAAGGATGTCTGGTTAATGGAAGTGAACGTCATATACTGATACACTCCAAAGGAGGAGGCCCAAGGGGGCAGAGAAAAAAACTTACATTTAAATTTTCTTATCTTGCTTTAAGGTATGAATTTTATTTCATCAATATGAATCTATATCTTATTCCAAAATAAATTAAATGGAAAATTGGTATTCAGAATAGTATTACAGTGGAAACCAGTATCTGCATTCAGATCTGACTGAATTCCAGTGATCTACTGATGACACTTGATGCACTTCTAAACAAAATTCTGTATAAATTTGAAGTGGTGTTATGTTTTTAATAATGAGGTATTAGTTAGAAATTTAGTTTCTATTTTTAACCTTTGAAAAATGACCCCATGTAACTCTGGTCCATACATGCATGACACATTGGTGCGTGAAATTGTTCTTATTTTGATTACTAATAACAGCTATACAATAACTGTAAAACGGACCCAGCTATACAATAACTGTAAAACGGACCATAAATGTAATACCTAGACTCTGAGGAATATTGATGTATCATTAATTGACAATTGTCAAGAGATTGGAGCTCTTTTAGTAGCAATGGCAAAGTGCTCTTATTCCCAAGACTAGTCACTGAGAAGAATTTTTAGGTATATTTTATATCTATTAGGTTCCACTCACAATTAATTATGTATAAATAATGCTTTTTACTTTTTCGTGAATCTGTATCTAAACTATATGAAGAACATCCTGATCATTTATTCTGCTGTTTTTTAAAATTGGAGGACAATTGGTTTACAATGTTGGGTTTGTCTGCCATACAGCAACATGATATGTATGGTCCCTGCCTCCTCGGCCTCCACCGCCCCACTGCACCCCGCCGTCTAGGCTGTCACAGAGCCGGGGTTGAGCTCCCTGTGCCATGAAGCAGCTTCGCACTAGCTGTCTGTTTCACACAAGGGAGTGCATCCTTTTCAGTGCTGCTCTCTCAGTTGACCCCACTGTTCCCTCCCCCGCTGTGCCCAAAGTCTGTCCTCTATGTCTGCATTTCTACTTGAAAAAAAAAGAGAGGTAGAAATACAGCTTGATGAGAGTTCAGCGGAGGAAGATGTCAGTATTTGAGCTGTGCCTCCGCGCATGCTCAGTTGCGTCCGACTCTTTGCAACCCCATGGACTGTAGCCCACCAGGCTCCTCTGTCCGTGGGATCCTCCAGGCCACAATACTGGAGTGGGTTGCCATTTCCTGCTCCAGGGGATCTTCCTGACCCAGGGATGGAGCCTGTGTCTCTTGCGTCTCCTGCTTTGGCAGGCAGATTCTTTACCACTGTGTCACCTGGAAAGCCAGGTGCCAGGGACTTTTTTGTTGGAAGGGCTTGTAGAGATGTGTGAGTAGACACTTGCTCCTAGCAGTGGCATTTGGTCTCTGAAATTAGGAAATTGGCTCTCTGGAGTGACTCTCTAAGGGCTTCCCAGGTGATGCTAGATCCTGCCTGACAATGCAGGAGACCTACGAGACACAGGTTCCATCCCTGGGTGGGGAAGAGCCCCTGGAGGAGGGCATGCGTGTGTGCGCAGTGATTTTCTAAAAGCTACATTGTCCAGCTCCTAGGCCTGCAACCTTTCTCCGAGAGGAGACTGCAGTTTCTCGTAAACCCATGGCTGGGAGCTGCAGTGACATGCTGGGATCCGCCGGTGGGGATGAAGGCGCACTTTCAGTGACATGTTGGCAGCTTGAATTTGGTGACAATGCAATGTTTATTCCCCAGAAATAGGTGGACACTACCAATCCAAGGCTTTTGCTGGAGAACTGCTTATTAAACATGTATCAGCACACCACAGCCCGCCACCGCACTAATGCTGCTGGGAGAAGCCCAGAGGGGACACCTAGCCCCCCCCCCCCCAGGTTGCCCGGGGTTACCGTGTGCCTGGACTCAGCAGTCCCTTAGTGGTCTTGGGGCCGGTGTTTCAATGGCCATAGTCTCTTAAACCAAACTAGAAACAAAGGGTGGATCGCGAGGTTTTCTGGGTCAGTCCAGTACTGCAGAAGTTATTTCCTGGGGAGAAGGAGAAACTGAGCAGTCTGGGCAGCCCTTTGACCCTCCTGAGGAAGCTTGCATCCTTAACAAAAGGGAACTTGCGCGGAACAAAAGGGAAGGGGGGGGGGGTGAGGGCGGGGGTGGCATAGTCTTCCTGATGGGAGTGCCTGTGTTTCTGGAGTTGAGTACTTTAAAAACTGTATGTGTTTAGACCTTGTTTGGAAGTGGAGTATTATAGATAGGAGGGTCTCTGCCTGGAGGGCTATATCTAAAGTCAGGGAAGGAGGTGGATGGAAGAAGAAGGGATTTTCTACAATAGAGAAAGCCATTTGTTCATTCATTCATTCAACAAACCAATAGTAAGTGGCCATCTCAGTGGTTTTCACATCTACGTTAGAATCGCAGGGGGTTCTAAACTTACAAATTTGCTTCAGTCTGTGCTGATGGTGTTTGGGTGTGTGTGCGGCTGAATGACAGTGCCCCTCAGAAGGCATCCTGATCCTTGGAGTCTGTGACTCTTACTTTGTCTTGTTTAAAACAATAAAAGGCTTTGCAGATGTGATTAAGTTAAGGATCCTGAGATGAGGAGGGAGATTTAATCTTCCCCAGAAGCAGAGAGAAAGGAGTGGGACAGTTTTTCCTTTTTTTTTTTAATTATTTACTTTTAATTGGAGGATAGTTAGGAAATGGCAACCCACTCCAGTACTCTTGCCTGGGGAATCCCATGGAGGGAGGAGCCTGGTAGGCTACAGTCCATGGGGTAGCAAAGAGCTGGACCCGACTGAGCGACTTCACTATTTTACAATATTGGATTGATTTCTTCCATACCTCAGAAAACTCCTATGTCCCCTCCCTCCGGAACCTCCCTCCCAGCCCATCCCACCCCTCTAGGCTGTCACAGAGCACAGGATTTGAGCCAGTTCCCACTGGCTCTCTGTTTTACCTACAGTAATATATATGTTTCAGTACCGCTCTCTCAGTTTGTCCCACCCTCTTCCCCCACTGTGTCCACAAATCTCTTCTTTATGTCTGCGTCAGATTTTCCTTTTGAGTCTTCAGAAAGAGCCCGGCTCTGCCAACACTTGAATTTTGGAGTTCTAGCCTCTGGAACTGAGAAAGAACAAATTTCTGTTGTTATAAGCCCCCTAGTTTGTGGTAAATTGTCACCACAGCCGTAGGAAACTAATACAGAGTAGAAGACTGGTTTTGAAGTAGCATTTTACATACGATTTAGCAAAGATCCATGCTAGAGATAAGGGTTGCTACTGATGAAGATCACAGAAGTTCATCCCTTGACTGTCCCTGCTGCATACAAATCAGGACCCCTTCCACAGTAGGTCTGGGTCTTAGGAAGCTGTATTTTGAAACAAAAAGGAAATAAACCTTCCTATGATTCTTACACATTTGCACGTCCTTCCATCTGCTACGTACCAGCTGTTATGATAGACATTAGAGATACAAAGAGGATGAATAGCCACATTGCCTGTCCTCAGGGAGCCTACAGTCTAGCAAGGGAAAGATGCAGGAATAGGATCATTTCAGTAGGGTCTCTTAAGTGTCAAGTAATAATAAATCTTTGTCAAGCTGTTTCTAGGTGCTAAGTGTCCTCTCTCTATGCCATCTCTCCTAATCCTCCAGCTCTAGGAGGAAGGTATTAGTATCCCCTTAGAAAAGGGAGTCTTAGAAGGTGAAGCAGCTTGTTTAATCGCACCAATCTGGTGAGTGAAAAGCAGGATTGCTAGGGCAACACTGGGAGGGGTATTCCAGGTGTGAGCTACTGCATGGTCAAGGGCAAAAACATGACCGCGGAGTCCAGCTGGGAACTGGGAGCTGTGGGTTAACGTGGCTGGAATGTGGAGCAATGGAAGAGGGGCAAAACAGATGAGGTAGGAAAGACAAGTGGGGGCCTGCACCTTCAAACTAGGGCGGCCTACTTATCCGTGGAGGTGCCAGGCACCCCCTCCCCGTCCCGTGTAGCCTGGAGGAAGGAACCCTGGAACCTTAAGAGCTTGGCCAGAGCAGTGTGGGATGAATGTGCACTTGCAGGAGACCTCTTGTCTTCCTCCATTTATCCCCCTCCCCACCCCTCCAGCAGGCTTATGGCTTCGGGTAGGTATGCCTGCAGGAAGGGAAGTCCTGTCAGCTGTCTTGTCCTTAAATCCAGGAATTGTGCAAAACTTTCAACTAGTCATCAGCAATTTTCAGATGTTTCAAAATGAAAAGAACGAACAAACCAGCAAAGTCCGTCTTACAGAGCAAATCTAAAAAGAAAATTGCACCGTCAGGCAACCTTTGTCCCCTAGGGCAGAAGGGCAAGTGGGACTATAAATGGGAAGGGACTCAGATTCCAGTAGACAACAGAACTGTGTGCTGGTTCTTTGATATCCTTTACCCCGCAAGGCAACCCTGTTTTAATGTTTGTTCATTTAACTACTTTTGCCACACCGCACAGCATGTGAGATCTTAGGTCCCTGACCAGGAATGGAACCCAGGCCCCCTGCATTGGGAACATGGAGTTCCTCTTTTTATGTTTCGATTCTCTTGACAGCTTCCCTATTTCTATTCCAGTCTCTGTTAGATTTCTAAAGCCTCCCTCAGCATATCCATCTTTCCGTGTTCAGTTGCTGGATTTCTGTGCCCAGGCTGTTGGTCTCATCCCAGTGGCCTTCTTTTCCTGTCTTCATGCCCTGGTGGTCTGGTCTCATCCCAGCCCAACCAACTTAACTTGATTTTGATTTTGTCTTTGACTCTTAACTCACAGTGTCCTTTGCCTTCTAGAATTTCTGCTTGGGTATCTCAAAACCCCCGCAAAGTCAGCATGTCTAAAAGTGAACTCAGGACTGTCTCTGCTACCCAGCTACCATTTGAGACCCCTTCTCCCTTCATTTTCCCCTCCACCTGCTGGCCTGTCTGAGCCAGACACTGGGTGGGCATCTCTGGCACCCTCCTTTCCTGCACGAACTCTAGCCTTCGAGTTATGCTCCTTCCCCTACCTCTCAGTCTTTTCCCTTCATCTGCATGTCCCTACCCTGATCCAAGACAAATCCTTCTTCCCTGGATTCTAGTGGTAGTTTTCAAACCGCTCTCCAGGCATCCACTTGGCTCCCTCTTCAGCTGAATCCCCGGGCACACCCAGTACACTTGTCGAAGGGCAAATCTGACGTGTGTGTGCTCAGCCACTCAGTCGTGTCCAGCTCTTTGTGACCCCATGGGCTGTGACCTGCCAGGCTCCTCTGTCCATGGGATTTTCTCGCCAAGAATGCTGGAGTGGGTTGCCATTTCCTTCTCCAGGAGATCTTCGCGACCCAGGGATTGAACCGGGGTCTCCTGCATTCCAGGCAGATCCTTTACCCGCTGAGTCACCTCGTCAAGTACAGACCCGTCCCTCAGCGCTCTCCTCTCCTGCGCTTTAACACCCATCAGTGGTTTCCTGCTGCTCTTTGCAGAACAAGGCCCCGAATGGCCTGCCTCCCCCTGTACCCAGTCCCTCTGGTATGGGCAGCTCCCATCCTGCCGCCCTGCTCTTTGGGCTCCAGCCAAGGGGCCTAACAGCCCTTCTGTTCATTAGGAGTCGCTGACAGGCCCGCCCCTCTGCCTGAGCACTGCCTTCCCACCCCTCACCTCAGCTCCTCCGCCTTTTCCTCATCCCTTTCTTAGGGACACTTTCCTCACCCCAGGCTGCTTCTTCCCCAGTGCGCTTTCACAGCACTGACTGTGTGTGAGTAACAGGTGCGCTATTTTATTTTGATGTGATGCTCTGCCTGTGTCCTCACTTAAGACCATCAGGTCCATAGACAGGGCCGATGTCCTCCTTCACTGATCCCTGCCTACCTGTGGAGCCGGGCACAGAGCAGGCGCTGAATACACACTTGTCGAAAGAGTGAATGAGTCAGCACCAACTGCCAGAAGTAGAGGACCATCGTTAATAACCAGTTACTTGGCGCCGTTGATGCCATCTAGTGGTGACTGATGTTACCCTGCCGTCGGCCTGTTCTCTGTCTTGACGGCCCTTGATAGTGCTCCTGAAGGGAATCAAAGCATGAATAATGGATTCTAGCTGAGAACTTGCCTCCTGTCCCGCATCGTAGTAGGCACTCAGGACACTGCCTGCCTGATTCCCCAGCAGAGGGCGTGTAAGCTGCCTTCCCAAGGTCTCAGGCTAAGGAGGCCTGGAATTCAACACCAGGCTGGAGAGGCTGCGTTTTTTCCGCTGTGCCCCCTGCTGGGTTTCTGTCGTTTATTACACGGAACGTACGCATAAGAAAACTGCAATAGTTGCAGTGGTTGCAGAGGGACTGAACAAAACTCCCTTAAATGGCAGAAAATGTATTTTGTAGCCAGAGAGGCTTCTAGGGGCTCCTGTGGTTCAATACATCTGAATTCACAGACAAACGCTGTGAATAACTGGTTGTGCTGCAGCCAGCGAGGGCTCTCATTTTAAAGGCCCTAGGACAACTTGATATATGGTATTTCTAGATGGTTCACAGGTCTTTCTTGACATATCTTTCCTAGGCTTTTTGACTTTGTGGCCTGGGCAACTGTGGCCTTCAAGTCTCTACAAAGTTTCACGTCTTTTAGGAGTTAAGTTTGTTTTGTTTTGTTTTGGTTTGGTTTGTTTTTACATCTTCATAAACTGCCTTTGAGATCTGTGGTAAACAGATGTACCTCCAGTGTTTTTTGAAACAAGACAGGACATATGTAAAGTGTATAAAACAGTAGTTCTTTGCTTTATGTTCTTGACAAGTTTATGCAAGTAAATTCGGAGGAGTGGGTAAATTCAATAACATTTTCTATCTATTGAATAAATTGTGCACTTACTGAGGAGCCAAAGGAGTTAGTAAAGGAGCCAAAGAAAGTGAAAGTGAAAGTTGCTCAGTCGTGTCTGAGTCTTTGCGACCCCATGGACCATAGTGTCCATGGAATTCTCCAAGCCAGAATACTAGAGTGAGTAGCGTTTCCCTTCTCCAAGGGATCTTCCCAACCCAGGGATCGAACCCAGGTCTCCCACATTGCTGGTGGATTCTTTACCAGCTGAGCCACAAGGGACGCCCAAAGGAGCCAAAGCAATAACTAAGAATGATCTGCTGTATAGCACAGGGGATCCTGCTCAGTGGCTTGTCAAGGCCTATGTGGGAAAGACCTGAAAAAAGAGTGGGGAGAGGGCGATGGCACCCCCACTGGAGAATCCCATGGACGGAGGAGCCTGGTGGGCTGCAGTCCATGGGGTCGCTAAGAGTCGGACACGACTGCGCGACTTCACTTTTGCTTTTCACTTTCATGCGTTGGAGAAGGAAATGGCAACCCACTCCAGTGTTCTTGCCTGCAGAGTCCCAGGGACAGGGGAGCCTGGTGGGCTGCCGTCCACGGGGTCGCACAGAGTTGGCACGACTGAAGCGACTTAGTAGCAGCAGCAGCAGCAGGGACTTCGCTGGTGGTTCAGTGGTCAGGTCTTCCAGTCAGGTGATGTGGGTTTGATCCCTGGTCTGGGAACTGAGATAGATCCCGCACGCCACGCAGCATGGGAAACTAGGATCCCCCCACGTACTGATTGGCATGGCAAAAAAAAAAAAAAAAGTAAAAAAGAATGGCGATGTGTATAACTGATTCAGTTTGCCACACATCTGAAACTAACACAACATTGTACAGCAACTGTACTCCAACATTAAAATTTAAGAAAGAAATAGGGGAAAAAAAGGGTCAGAGTGTTAACTTTAAACAGCAAGTTGGGTAGAGGAATAAGAAATGTGCTGTTTAAAAGACACCTGTGGTGAATTACGTTAAAGGCATAGGGTTTTAAGCTTGAATGTGTATCAGCATCGCCTCGTTCGCTGGGGCCACGGCCCTGATTTCTGATTCCCGTGGGCTTGAGAATTTGCATTTCTAACCAGCTCCCAGGGGATGCTGATGTGGCCACTCCAGGGACTGCACTGTGACAGCTAGAGCAGTGTGCTGTCATCGGAGCAGTGTCTTATCATCGGAGCAGTGTGTTATCATCAGAGCAGTGCATTATCATCAGAGCAGTGTGTTATTGTTAGAGCAGTGTATTATCGTCAGAGCAGTGCGTTATCGTCGGAGCAGTGTGTTATCTTCAGAGCAGTGTGTTATTGTTAGAGCAGTGTATTATCGTCAGAGCAGTGCGTTATCCTCGGAGCAGTGTGTTATCATCAGAGCAGCGTGCTATCATTAGAGCAGTGTGTTATCATAAGAGCAGTGTGTTATCATCGGAACAGTGTGCTGTCATTAGAGCAGTGTGTTATCATCAGAGCAGTGTGTTATTGTTGTTTAGTTGCTCAGTCATGTTTGACTCTTTGTGACCCCCTGGACTATAGCCTGTCAGACAAAAAGGAATTCAACAAGCACAGACATGACATGAGGACATTCCAGGTAGAAAGTTCAGGACGTCAGAAATCAAAAACCTGCACTAGTGAAGAGAATGGAGAGATAAGCCAGACACAAAGATATCAGGTACCATGCTGAAAAGAGGAGGCTTTATTCTGTAAGAATAAGTAAATACTCTGAAAGGCTTATGCAGATCATCAACCTGACCTGTGTATTATGAGGGCTCCGGCCTTTGTGTAGAGATGGACTTGACGGGGCCAGGCAGGAAGCCAGACCCAGAGGAGATGGTGCACAACCTTGGGGAGAAATGATGACAAAGGTAGTCCAGTGGTTGAGCATCTGCCTTCAGGAAGACTCGGCTCTGATCCCTGGTCGGGGAACTAAGATCCCACAAGCCTCAGACCAACTAGACCCTCGAGTCGCAATGAAGACACTGTGCAGCCAAAAATTAGTTAATTAATTAAATGTTCAACTGTTTAAAAAAAAAAGGAAAGAATGATGACAACCTCCACTTTTAGTCTTAAATGCACACATCAACAGGGGGCAGGCACAGACATTCCCAGAACCGCCATGTGAGTCAATACCATTGGACCAGAGGACCTCCCGAGGCCACCGGTGAGAGATCCTCAACTGGCCACAGCAGAGGTTATCAGTGAAGCCCTCCGGGGCATCAGGGGAATCAGCCCAGGGCCACTGACCGCTGCCAGGTCAGAGCCACGGAGACTGAAGCTGGAAAGGAATTCCTCTGTCCTGCTTCCTTCCAGAGGGGGTAGAGGAGCAGCGAAACTTGGGGAATCCTGACCTGTCCAAAGAGAGAACACAGGAAACAGCAGTAAATTAGGGTATAAGCCACCGCTCCAGTGGGCTTCCCTGGTGGCACAGCAGTAAGGAATCTGTCTGCCAATGCAGGAGACGTGGGTTCGATCTGTGGGTTGGGAAGATCCCCTGGAGAAGGAAATGGCAACCCGCTCCAGTGTTCTTCCTGGAGAACCCCATGGACAGAGGAGCCTGGCAGGCTACAGTCCATGGGGTTGAAAGGGTTGGACAAGACTTAGCAACTAAACCATTTCTCAAAAGACTTTATCCTTTTATTTATTTTTGGCTGTGCCGGGTCTTCGTGGTTGTGTGGGATGCTCTCTAGTTGTGGTGTGTGGGCTTCTCATTGTGGTGGCTTCTCTTGTTGCAGAGCGCAGGCTGTGGGGTGCACAGGCTCAGTAGTCGTGGTGGCAAGAATACTGGAGCGAGTTGCCATTTCCTTCTCCAGGGATCTTCCAGACCCAGGTCTCCTCCATTGCAGCTGGATTCCTTACTGTCTGAGCCACCAGAGAGGGAAGTCTTTGAATATACTTAACCTAGCATACACTAAAAAGTAGTTCAGATAGTACATTTTATATTTTACCATAATTTTTAAAAGTCTATTTTCTATATTCTTATTTATTCATCCGTGCATTTGTCCAATCTTTCCATAAACCTCTGTGTGCCAGAATCACACACAGTTATGTAAGAACTATCCTTGGACTAAAAAGACAAGGTAGTCAGTGAAGCCCTCCGGGGCATCAGGGGAGCCAGCTCAGTAGTTGCGGTGGACCGGCCTAGATGCTCGGAGGCTTGTGGGATCTTCCTGGACTAGGGATCAGACCTGTGTCTCCTGCACTGGCAGGCAGATTCTTTAACCATGGAGCCACCAGGGAAGGCCCCCTCAGTAGCTGTTTAATGCAGGTTTCTGAGCGACTGCTCCTTTAAAGCCATCTGAAGCAGCAAGGAGAGCTGCTTTGAGTTGAACTTGATAGTCTGGGCCCAAAGGGGCCATGGTCTCTGGATCGGGGTAGAGGATAGGCCTGCCTGCAGGATGAATGTTTGTTCATGGCTTACGTACCTGTTTGCATTAATCGCCATCATCTGTATCACTGTCTCATCAATGCCCGAACAACACAGGCCCATCTGCCAGTCTTTCCTCTCACTTGGGTTCAATTCCTGGCCAGGGAACTAAGATCTCACATGCCGTGTGGCGCAGCTAAAAACAAGCAGATGAAAAACGCCAGAGGCTTCCTCTCTCCTGCTTTCTGTTGCAGGAAGGAGGACTGCTTCCAGGGCCCGAGAGCGGGCTCTTATCTAACACTTGGAAATGAACTGTCTGAGGAGACACCCTTGCTGACAAAGCAAGAAAGTTTATTGGGAAGGGGTACCCATGTGGTGAGCAGAAGG
Organism: Madoqua kirkii; assembly: GCA_006408675.1. Taxonomy (NCBI): domain Eukaryota; kingdom Metazoa; phylum Chordata; class Mammalia; order Artiodactyla; family Bovidae; genus Madoqua; species Madoqua kirkii. The sequence goes on from SJYC01051941.1 coordinate 39,835, forward strand.
GTGAGGCAACCCAGGAGGACTGCTCTGCCGCGTGGCTCACAGTCTTGGATTTTATGGTGGTGGGATTCGTTTCTGGGTTGTCCCGGCCCATCATTCTAACTCTGGGTCCTTCCTGGTGGTACATGCATGAAGAAGGATGGATTCCAAAGAGAAGGATTCTGGGAGGCTGGTACGGCATATGGGCTGGTGTCTCCTGTCTCCTTTAGACCTTTCCTGAATTCTTCCCGTGGTGGTGGCTTGTTAGTTTCATGTTCCTTACCAGCACCTCCTGGTAAAATAACTGATGCAGATGGTTACAGTGGTGCCAGGGTAGGCAGTTTCAGCCAGTGGTTTCCCCTAACACTTCCTTTAACTGTATTTCAATGATAGGCTGTAAAAATGGACTCACTTCTAAGAGAGTACATAACGTAGGAACCGAATGATACAGTGGAGGAAGAGAGAGTGATGTGTTTGAATGTCAGTGATGTGGACAAAGAATGGCCACCTGTCATATTAGTAAACAGAGGAAGTTGTTGCCATCAAACCATCAGCCACTGTAGCTGCCTCGATGGTGTACCCTGAGGGGATTTAGGATGGAGAGAAACAGAATACGGCCCTAGATAGCTGAGGTGCCTATCAAAGGACTAATTTCACTAAGCCCAAACTCTTGCATCTTCCTATACATAAAGTGCTAAATTCACTAACTTGAGATTTCTTTAACTAGCAGTGATCTTTGATGCTTGACTACCTGAGTTTTTTGTTTGTTCATTAACAAAATTTTTAAATTTAGTTTTGGCTGGGCTGGGTCTTCATTGCTGTGAAGGCTCTTCTCTATTTGCGGTGAGTGGGGTGTAGCTGCAGCGCACAGACTTCTCATTGCCGCGGCTTCTCTTGTTGCAGAGCACAGGCTCTAGGGCATGTGGGCCCAGTGGTTGTGGCACGTGGGCTTAGTTGCTCTGAGGCATGTGGGGTCTTTATAGATCAGAGATTGAACTCATTGTCTTACACTGGCAGGTGGATTCTTTACCACTGAGAAGGGAAGCCCCATTTGTTTGTTCGTTTGTTTTGCAAAAGCTCCTATATATTCCAGCTCCTCCTTTACTTCTTTGGAATAGTCCCTCAGATCTGTATGCCTCCCAGAATTAAGTCCCCACTAAGTTCACCAAGTAAAGCATAGTTCTCAACTTTTAGATTGTGCAGTTGTTTTCAGTCAACAATGAATATAATGTATCCACTCAAATCAGGGGGTTACAGGTCTATATGGGGTTGAGAGTCACTGGGAGCTTGTCAGAGACACTTGGGATCTTTGGCAACCAGGGCCAAGCCACTTCCTCCTGATATTTAGCCTATAGATGCAGAAGCACCTGTTCTTTCCACTAAGACACATGAACTTTGTGGTTTCACGTTTCAGACACAAAGAAAATTGTCATCCCCAGCCCCTGAGTGAGGTAGTTAAAGTGGAAGGAGCTCTGAGATGTGGTGACGACCCTGGGTCCATCACTTTCCAGGGGAGACACTCTGCACAGCAGGAGCTTGAGATTTTTTTCCAGTGTAAAGTGGGGCTGATTATATAGGGCTCTGGATTGCGCAACTCTTCCCAGGTGGCTCAGTGGTAAAGAATCTGCCTGCCAGTGCAAGAGACGTGCCGTTCTATCCCTGGATCAGAAAGACCCCCTGGAGGAGGAAATGGCAATCCATGCCGGTATGCTTGCCTGGGAAATCCCATGGAGAGAGGAGGCTGGTGGGCTACAGTCTGTGGGGTCACAAAGAGTTGGACATGACTGAGCGACTGAGCATGCATGCAGGGGTTTAACAAAGTTCTCTGGAAACCAAGAGCCTGCTGGGTCTGCTCCTGTGACTTGTGGTGGATGGGGAGGAAAGGAGAGAAGAGAAAGGACTGCCCTTCTTGGGTCGGAACGTGGTGACCTCCAGTGGCTTGATGGCTGCTGCGCAGGTGGCTCCCCATCTCTGAACTGTGCTAATCAAACAATTCACAAGGTTTGCCTACCTTGGTGGAAGGATATGTAAATCTGACTCAATTCACAGAGTCTCTTTCAACAGTTTGATTGAAACTGCATCTCATTTAAGCTCATTCATAACCGTCATTGATGGAAATAGCAGCAAATGTGGAGGAGCCCACCACAAGGCTGATAATTACCTCACAATGAAAACCCAACTGTAGGAACATCACCATTGCCATGACAACCAGAAGGGAAGCCTGGTTGCCCACGGTTACCTATGTTAACAGATGTCAGTGGTGCCTGAGTCTTAGCTTTGAATGAGCCTCAGGAGCATAATGGGGAAAGGCAATATGAGCTGTATAAGTGCTTTAGAGTGAAAGAATCTCGCTGAACCCATGGGGATCTTTTAATATCCTTTTATTTTTTGCTTTTAGCTCCAGTGGGTTCATGAAGAGTCTATCTCATTGCAGAACCATTGAGTTGTCATCTTGGAGCCAGAGAGTTCTAAAATGACTCCTTCTCTGAAAGGCCTTTCTTTTTTCATTTAAATAGTCTTTGTTTAATTAAAAAAAAAAATAAGGGCTTCCCTGGTGGTTCATTGGTAAAGAACCTGCCTGCCGGTGCAGGAGACATGGGTTCGATCCTTGGTCCAGGAAGATCCCACATACCGCAGAATAACTAAGCCCATGCTCCACAACGACAGCCTGTGCTCTAGAGCCTGGGAGCCAAAGCTATCGAGCCCCCACACCACAAGTACTGAAGCCCAAGAACGTAGGGCCTGTCTGTGCTCTGCAACGAGAGAGGCCACCAAAATGAAAGTCCATGCACCACAGTTAGAGAGTAGCCCCCCTCTCCCACAACAAGAGAAAGTGCCAGGCTGCCATGGAGACCCAGCACACTCAAAATTAAAAAATTAAAAAAAAATTATATAAAATATTTAAAAACACCTAATGCAAATATGTGGTTTAAGCCTCAAAAATGCAAAGGGTATAAAGGAAGCTCTCTTTCTCATCGTTGCTCTCCATCTGCCCTTTTCCTGTCTTGCCCCAGAGATATTTTTTAATGTGTGTGCAAGTCAATACAGGGACTATTCCTTTCCCTTTTCTTTTTACACAAAAGAATATATAATATACACAAAAGAATAATGTATCACACACACCATTCTGCACCTTGCTTTTTTCCTTCGTGAATCTTGATGTCTCATGTCCATCTGTAGAGTGTTTCCTCAGTCTTTTTAAAGTGCAAAGTATTCCATTATACAAATGTGCCAAATGTATTCAAGCAGCTTCTGTTGGCGGGCGTTAAGGCTGTTTTCAAGACTTTACCATCACAAAGAAGGTTGCAAAGATGAGCCTTAATGCTGTTTTGCCTCTGTGAGTGATCTGGAGAATAATTTCTAGGCGCAGCTCTCCAGGTATACAGGTTTGTCATTTTAAAGTGCCATCCGTAGCTGGCCGTTGCACTGGATCTGCATCGCCTCAGTAAAGGACGTGAAGCCGTTTCTCACAGCCTCACGGAGCTTCTTGTCAAACTTTTGGATTTGTGCCAAATTGGTCTGTGAGAAATGGTGTCTCAGCGTTACAATCTGCACTTTTCTTGTATGTATTTAGTTTTTGTATTCAGAAGGGCTTCCCTCATAGCTCAGTGGGTAAATCATCTGCCTGCAATTGAACCCAAGAGACCTGTGCTCAATTCCTGAGTTGAGACGATCCCCTGGAGAAGGAAATGGTAGCCCACTCCAGGATTCTTGCCTGGAGAGTCCCATGGGCAGAGGAGCCTGGCGGGCTCCAGTCCATGGGTTGCAAGAGTTGGACACGACTTAGCAACTAAACCATCACCACCACCATCTGTTCAGAGGCTTTGCCTATTTTTCTGTGGTGGTGTTGGCCTTTTTCTTAGAGGGAACTCAACATATTAAGGAGATTAGCCCTTCGTGATATGAGTTTCAGAGTTATTTTTCTTGCAGTTGGTGATTGTTACGTTTGACTTTTGACGACGTAGTATAATGGATCAGGGCACAGGTTCTTGCGCCTCACTGTCTAGCTTCAGGTTCCGACTCTGCGCATAAACAGGCTGTGTGGCTTTGGACGCTTGCTTCTCTGTGCTTCGTCTCCCTCCTCTTTGAAATGGGGATCGTAGTACCGACCGTATATGGCTTTTTAATCTTTATGTATCTTGAAATTGTCTTGTCTCAGTCTGTAAAGTGCTTCCATAATCTTTTTAGAGGGCAAAGTTTTTCATTATATGGATGTGCCAAATACTATTCAACCAGTTTCTGTGGATTAAATGCTTAATATATTTAAAGTATTCTTAACAATGCTTTCTACATAACATAGTAAATTCTATGTTTGATACCTATTATTATTATTTAAATTCATCACTTCAAGGCAAATAGATGGGGAAACAATGGAAACAGTGACAGACTTTATTTTTAGGGGCTCCAGAATCACTGCAGATGGTAACTGCAGCCATGAAATTAAAAGATACTTGCTCCTTGGAAGAAAAGCTATGACCAACCTAGACAGCATATTAAAAAGCAGAGATACTGCTTTGCCAACAAAGGCCCGTCCAGTCGAAGCTATGGTTTTTCCAGTAGTCATGTATGGATGTGAGAGTTGGACTATAAAGAAAGCTCAACACCGAAGAATTGATGCTTTTAAACTGTGGTGTTGGAGAAGACTCTTGAGAGTCCCTTGGGCTGCAAGGAGATCAAACCAGTCCATCCTAAGGGAAATCAGTCCTGAATATTCATTGGAAGGACTGATGCTGAAGCTGAAGCTCCAGTGCAATGGCCACCTGATACAAAGAACTGAGTCCTTGGAAAAGACCCTGATGCTGGGAAAGATTGAAGGCAGAAGGAGAAGGGAATGACAGAGGGTGAGAAGAGATGAGATGGTTGGATGGCATCACCGACTTGATGGAATGAGTTTGAGCAAGCTCCAGGAGTTGGTGATGGACAGGGAAGCCTGGCATGCTGCAGTCCATGAGGTCGCAGAGTTGAACATGACTGAGTGACTGAACTGAATTATTTAAATTATTATTTACTGGTTCCTGGATTTTGTGTCACAGTTAGAAAGGCCTTAAGAAACTTTCCCTGTGCCCTACTTTGCACTTTCAGTTGCTCTTCTTTTTTTTTTTTTTTGGCTGTGCTGGGGCTTAGCTGTGGTGTGGACTTTTTCTAGTTGTGGTGCATGGGCTTAGTTGCCTGTGTGCGAGCTTGGCTCCCCAACCAGGGATTGAACCCATGTCCCCTGCATCGGAAGGAGGATTCTTAACCACTGGACCACCAGGGAAGTTCCCCTTCTGTTGTTCTTTCCATATACCTTTATCAGGGGAGCAGCATAGCCGCCTGGTTATAGTGCTAGCTTTCTGAGTCAGACAGACCTGTTTCAGTGGCAGCTCAAGCACCGACTCGCTAAGTGACCTTGAACAAGTCATGCTGCCCCCCTAAACGGGGGTTGGTCACAAGGCGACAGTGGGAATTGGTGCTGTGGCTGGCACTTGGTGAGTATGCACACCGAATAAATGGAGGGCACTGCTTTTAATACCATGGTACCAACCGTACTTCAGCCCAGTCAGTTTCACTTCTCTGCCTTTCCAGTTCCCTGAGGACAGAGATTGCATTTCAATTTGTACCCTCAGAAGGGTAACACAGAAGGGGCTCAACAAATCCTAGTTGGTGAATGGACAGAGAAACCAGCTCAAAGCACTGCAGAGATTGCTTAGTTTAGATCATTCCTGGCAGTTTGCAGAGGAGAAAACTGAGGCAAAGTGATTGTCTAAAGTCAGAGTCGGAATGGAACGTGGAGCTTTTGACTTCAGTCCAAGAGGCAGCCGCTGGCCTGCCACCTTTGCATTCCATGTTGGTCCCAGGCTAGGAAGGGCAGGGCTCAGCGTCCTTCATCACGGACGTCTCTGCCCATCAGAATATGTCAGGGCCCTCCCCTCCAGCTTCTGAAACATCGTTTATCATTCTTGTTCATAGTGGACTCATTAAAATAGAAACACACACACACACAGAATGTGTGGACTTGAATTTCCCTGGGTCTTGTTTCCTCCATCTCTAAAATGGGAGCATTTGTTCATTTGTTCACTCATTCATTGAGCAAATATTGATAGGGCCTCCGCAGGCTCTTTCTGGAGCTATGGTAGACACTGCTTCTACAGAGACGGACAGAGTGAGAGCTGTGTACACAGTGAGCTCAGAGACGTGCAGAGCAACTGCCGAGATGTTCCAAGAACAATGTCTGCCTCTTCTTTAGATTGCTCAGGCCTCTACAGGACCATGGGCGTGGGGCTTTGGAGAACACAGCCAAGTCCTGGTTTGTTTGGCATGGGGCAGAGTTAAAGAAACTTCAAAGAGGGTGTGACATTTGAGCGCCTTTTGAAGGACACCCAGGTGTGCCGAGTTTATTAACCTTGGAGTCGTTTATAGATTTTTCTTGGCTGATGACGCGCTTTATATGACAGGCTCTGTTGGGAGCAGGTACAGGGGCTGGGCAGGAACTCTGGTCTTTTTTCTTCTCTCATGTGTTGATGCTTCCTCTAGCCAACTTCTTATAACCCCCACTTCAACTCTGCCCCCACTGTGCAGCTGCCAGAATTGACCAATAAAAATACAAGACTCAGATAAAGAATCTTGGCAGGGGATATGCTTACAATAAACATGTATTTGTCACTTATCCAAAAATGCCACTTTAACTGGGGGACTTGTATTTTATCCAGCAAACCTACTGGATACAAAAAACTGCTGGAGTCCCTTTTTACCCTAGCAAATTGCTGTCTTGCATAGAGAAAATTCAGGATAGTTCTAGCCCTGATGTTTTCCTCAGCACCCAGAGTTTGTCAGTGGAAAGCAAAAAACCCCATAAACTGGTTTAATGGCAGAAGGTGGCATGGATATACGTACTTTCTAGCTCTTTCTGCTGAGAGGGCCTGAAAGAGTGACACCCCGGTAACACAGAGCACACTCACAGCCTGCATCTTTGTTTCTCAATCCCATTCCTTAATAAAAGGGACCAGGGTCCTTTGGAAATACCATTGATTCTAGGATTGTGGTAGGGAAATTATAAGATGATCCTGGAGCATTTTGTAATGACAGAAAGTTAAAAAGTGGCCAAAAAGAACAGAAGGAAACCAAAATCAAAAAGTGAATGGAGATCCATGAAAAGGACTTCGGTTTTCTCCCTCTGTTGGCTGGCTGGAGGTGAGCACTGAAGGACAGTTTGTCTATTTTTTAGCAAGACCTGAGGGTAATCTCAGAGTCCTGTACTTTGGGACTGTAAGTAAAACTGGAGGCAGCATACCAAGCGACTCGATATCCTTTAATACAGAGTGTTCAGGTGGGGGGATATGGGTAAGTCTATGGCTGATTCATGTTGACGTTTGATAGATACCCACACAGTACTGTAAGGCAATTGTCCTTCAACTAAAAATAAATGAATAAATAAAAAGCCTGTAATATAGGCTTTCCCTGAGAAGAGGAGAAGAAAGACTAGTATTTTATATGAGCTGTTATAGGACATACTGTTAACTCTTTCTCCCCTAAAATGTATTAATACTTCAGCAAATATATCCAAAATTTTCAAAACAGCCATGCCCCTGTGATACAGCCTTCTAGAAAATGCAATATATTTCAAGGAAGTCATCTGAATACAACAAAAAACTGCTCAAAGATATATATATATATTTCACTGTTATTGATAATGTGAAAAAACAAAAGGACTGATTTAAAGTAAATAATGGATTTTGCATAGCCATAAAAATAATGTTCATTAAAATGCAAAGGTCGTATGGAGATATGTTTATATTATGAAGTGAGGTGGAACTAAACTGGTTTCACTATTGCATAGACTAAGCAACCTAGAAAACTTGGAGAGAGTATATATACACCAACATGCTAACTATAGTTATTATAATAATCAGTTCAGTTCAGTCGCTCAGTTGTGCCCGACTCTTTGCGACCCCATGAATCGCAGCACTCCAGGACTCCCTGTCCATCACCGACTCCCGAAGTTCACTCAGATTCGTGTCCATTGAGTTGGTGATGCCATCCAGCCATCTCATCCTCTGTCGTCCCCTTCTTCTCCTGCCCCCAGTCCCCCCCAGCATCAAAGTCTTTTCCAATGAGTCAACTCTTCTCATGAGGTGGCCAAAGTACCGGAGTTTCAGCTTTAGCATCATTCCTTCCAAAGAAATCCCAGGGCTGATCTTCAGAATGGACTGGTTGGATCTCCTTGCAGTCCAAGGGACCCTCAAGAGTCTTTTCCAACACCACAGTTCAAAAGCATCAGACCTTCTTCACAGTCCAACTCTCACATCCATACATGACTACTGGAAAAACCATAGACTTGACTAGGTGGACCTTAGTTGGCAAAGTAATTGTCTTTGCTTTTGAATATGCTATCTAGGTTGCTCCCACTGGGTAAAAAGACTTCATTCATTTGGCAATACATTTTTTTTTTTCTAGATAAGTGCAGAAAAGCATAAGGAAGAAAAAGCACATGGGTGAAAAAGCACGTTTTCTTCTTAGTTTTGGGTTTTCCAAAAAAGTAATCTGATAATTTAGAGTCACGAAGTACTGGAAAGGACTTTCCTGGTGGTTAGAGCAGGAGGCCCACCTGCCAGTGCAGGGGCCATGGTTTCAATCCCGTCCAGGAAGATCTCACAGGCTGCAGAGCAACTGAGCCTGCGGCCACAGCTACTGAGCCCTCCCAGCAACAGGACCCAGCACAGCCAAGAAAAAGAGAAGTACTGGAAAACAAAAGTGTGAAAGAGAGTGTCCTCCTTCCAACATCTCCCTCCTCTCCTTAGGAAAACCGTTCAAGCCTTTATTCTTCCCACCTCTCCTCACAATAGCATACTTAGGTCACCATTTCTTGGTTTATTGATTTTTGACATTATCTGTTGGCTTCCTGATATGGTGGGTGAAAATTTAGGTCTCTTATACCCATATAGTGGATAAAAGTGGCGTCCAAACTCATGTCCACTGGAAACTTAGAATGGTGTTCACTTTACTTGGATAGTGAAAGAAAGTGAAGTCGCCCAGTCGTGTCCTACTCTTTGTGACCCCATGGACTGCAGCCCCCCAGGCTCCTCTGGCCATGGGATTCTCTAGGCAAGAATACTGGAGTGGGTTGCCATTTCCTTCTCTAGGGGATCTTCCTGACCCAGGGATCGAACCCAGGTCTAGCACATTGCAGACAGATGCTTTAACCTCTGAGCCACCATACTAAGAGTTTTTTCAAATGTAATTGAGTTAAGGATCTGGAGATCAGATTATCATGGATTTAAGGTGGGGCATAAATCCAGGAATTGGTGTTATAAGAAGAGGAGAAAATATACACAGAGACACACACAGAAAAGGCCACACTTTTGTGGAGCAGAGACAGTCCCACCCAGGACTGCCAAGAGTTTCTGGGATCCACCAGAAACTGCAAGAGAAGCATGGAACAAATTCTCTTAGAACTCTGCCACACCTTGACTTCCGATTTTGGGCCTCCAGAACTGTGAGAGAATACATTCAGGTCCCCCAGGTTGTGGCAGTTTGTTACCGGCAACCCTGGGACACTGATCCAACGGCATCTCTGACCAGTTACCCCCGTGTGTACACTATGACTTCCAGCCGTTTTTTCTTTTCAAACTTCCCAGTGATGAGCACACGTGACGCTTATGAAGAGAGAAAATAAACTTTGCTAGGAAGGAGGGAGAGGATGTGCAAGTGCAGCACCAGAGGGAGAGCGGGACCAGCGTTCGACTGTGCTCAGGCCTGAGATGCGCGTGGGTGCGCGCTCAGGATGAGAGACAGGAACCAGCTGTGTCAGCAAGATGGCTGTGCATTTCAGAAAGGTCTTACCCAGGAAGAAAGCACTGTAAGCCGTTCAATATTCCACTGTTTGCTTTGGAAGCTCCTAAAAACCACTTTATTCAAAGAAGGGCTTGTGCACTGGGGCACATAGCCCATTCTCAGAACAACTGGCTGCTCACCTGGGCAAAACCACCACTAGCCAAACAGCTGTTTACTAACAGACATTTGCTCTAGGGTCCTTGCCTTCCTATGGCCACCAGTCCTAAACCATAACTTCATGAACTCTGCTCAGTCTTTATTTAAAAAAATTATTTATTTATTTACTTATTTGGCTGCACCAGCTCTTAGTGCAGGATGGACCCAGGACCTCTGATCTTTGTTACAGCATGTGGATTTTTCTTTTTTCTTAGTTGCAGCATGTGGGATCTTTATTTACAGCATGTGGGATCTAGCTCCCTGACTGGGGTCGAACCCATGCCCCTTGCTTGCATTCTTAGCCACTGGACCATCAGAAAAGTCCCTCTGCTCAGTCTTGAACCAACTGAGCTCAGACACCAAAACCATGTTCGTATCTGCCCTGGTCTCCCCGTTCTGAGACCCTCCTGGGGTTGGTCAGGCTGGAGAGGCTGTCTGTGACTGTGGTCAGGAAGAGGCCATGGCTGTGTGATGTCAAGCTGTTCTGGTGGTCCTTCTAGGAGGTCGGCAGTCACCAGCGTGTACGTGTTTGAGTTTGTATAGTGTGTGCTTGTTTGTGTGAGAGTTGTCTGTGAGAGGAAATAGGTGTGTGTGTGTGTGTGTGTGTGAAGCCGTTGTTGTTACTATTTAGTCACTAAGTTGTGTCTGACTCTTTGCCACCCCATGGACTGCAGCATGCCAGGCTCCTCTGTCCATGGGATTTTTCCAGGCAAGAATACCCCAGGTGGCTCAGTGGTAAAGAATCCACCTGCCGAGCAGGAGACTCAGCTTCGATCCCTGTGTCCTGAAGATCCCTTGAAGACGGAAATGGCAACCCACTCCAGTATTCTTGCCTGAAGAATCTCATGGACTGAGGTGGGCTACAGTCTGTGGGGTTGTAGAGTTGGACCTGACTGAGCTACTGAACAACCCTAACTACAAATACTGGAGTAGGTTGCTATTTCCTTCTCCAGGGGATCTTCTCCACCCAGGGATTGACCCACCTCCCCTGCATTGGCAGGTAGATTCTTTACTGCTGAGCCACCAGGGAAGCCCGCTTGTTAGTCTGTAGAGCACAGCAATTTATGAAAGGTTTTTCTCTCCCAAAGTCAGTGGGATCCTAGAGGAATTTTAGAGAGAGAGAGGATGACATGTTTAAGTCAGTGTTTCAGAAAGGCCTGTGATCTCAGGTTGGAGAGAACTCCCAGGGCCATGGACAAAGCTTTAGAAGATAGTCCCACCGTTCAAGCATTGATGTGGACACCGCTGCCAAGCAACGGTGAGATGGATTGAAAAGATAGACGCGCATTCTTCGCTGCTCTCCCATCAACAGGTAGAGCCTCTTTCCCTGCTCTTTGAATCTGTGCTGGCTTGGGGACTCATTTTGGCTGACTGACAGCAATGAATGTGGTCCTGTGTAGCTTCCGAGACGAGACGAGGCCTTCAGAGACTGGCTCCTGCCCTCATTGTTGGAATGCTTTCTTTTGACGCCTCATTCAGAATGCCACCCTTTGAATCAAACTGTAAAAAGTCCGAATACCTTGAGACCAGCATGCTGTGAGGAAGCCCAAGCTAGCCATGTGAAAAGAGAGGGGCCACATGAAAAAACGCAGAGGAATGAGGCCTTGAAAACTCCCCTCCAGTTCAGACCCAGCTGGGAGATGCTGTGTGGAGCAGAAAGACCACCAGGGGAGCTCTCTCTGAGTTCCCTGCTCACAGAATCTGGAGCAGGCAGAGCGCTTGTTTTATGCCAGGTAAGTCATGGGGTAGTTATGTATTTGGCTACACTGGGTCTTCATTGTGGTGTTCGGGCTTCTCATTGCAGTGGCTTCATTTGTGGAGCACAGATTCTAAGTGTGTGGACTTCAGTAGTTGTGGTATTGCGGGCTTAGTTTCTCCTTGGCATGTGGGATCTTTCTGGACCAAGGATTGAACCTATGTCCCTTCTACTGCCGGCCAGATTCTTGACCACTGGACCACCAGGGAGTCCAATACAGTAGTTTTTTATGCAACACTTGGCACCCAGACAAACAGATAACATTTCTTGATTGTTCAGTGCAGTATAGTGTCAGCCAGTAGTGTTAAGATGTCCAATATCCATGATTTGCTGTGCAGATTCAATATGATCCCAGCCATTTAGATTTTAATCTTCATGATTAGCATTAGCTATTTTCATGAAAGTTGTTGTTGTTCAGTTGCTGCTAAGTCGTGTCCGTCTCTTTGCGACCCCATGAACTGCAGCACGCCAGGCTTCCCTGTCCAACTTCCCTTCACCAGCTCCCAGAGCTTGCTCAAACTCATGTGCATCGAGTGAGTGATGCCATCCAACCATCTCATCCTCTGTAGCCCCTTCTACTCCTGCCTTTAATCTGTCCCAACATCAGGCTCTTTTCCAATGAGTCGGCTCTTTGCATCAAGCTCTTCACATACTTCTGGAAAGTAATATCTATTATATTCCTAACTTTTCTTTTTATTTGTAAGTAATCACTGAATCAAAAGTTTCTATGTCAAATAAGATGCAAGCCAAAAAGAATCTAAGTTTGTATCCTAAATTAGCCACAGATGCTATCTTTCAATACCTCTTTTGGAGGAAAGAAAGTATAGAACTAAGCCTCTCCTCTCTAATTCTTGAGGCCAGAGAGGGAGGTTGAAGATGAGGGGAACGATGTGAGGGAGAGGAAGGGTGCAACTAAAGGAATTTTGGATGCAGGCAGAGGGGAATCAGAGAAGGCAACTGAGAGGGAGCACCAGAGAAGAGATGGTGTGGAGAAGCCTGGGGCTCCTGCTCTTGGTCTGGGCTTCCTTTGCAGGCTGTGAATCTCAGAGAAGGGTGCTGACTTTGGATCTGAACTGACTCCTGGTCTGAAGTGTGTTTCTCACTTCCTTCCTTCAGAATCCTAATCCAATGGCCATCCAGCTACCAACCCCCAGAGAGTTTCCATGGAAAACCTGGGTTTGAATGAAGACTTACTACTATTATTTTTTGGAGGTGAGAGGTTGGAAGCAGGGAAAGAGAGGCTACTTCTAATCTACTGAATTAATTGTTGAAAAATATTTTCTTCCTAGGATTTCAGGAGCCTGGGATAATCCACCCCTTAATGAGGAGTTCCACCCGCTATGAATCAATATGCAAATCGATGCAAATAACATGCAGCTCCTCCTGGGCTTCTGGAGACAGGTCTTTGTTTTCAACAGGATTACTTTACTGTGCCAATTCAATGGGGTAGAAAAAGCCCTTTGCAAATGGGATTTTCATATTAATAAGAGCTGCCATGGATTGAATATCTGACACTTGATGTATCTATCTATTTAAAAGCCTCCAGCACAGAACTGGGCAACCTCCAGACAGCACTTCAGAGTGGGAGCCCAACTCTGCCTACCAAGCCAAAGAATGTGAAAGCTGTGATCTCCAAGAATGCTCCGCCTCTGCTCTCAGTCTGAGGCATTTTACCCAAGAGCCAAGTTTAAAACACTGAAATGTCACACCAGTTTCTTAATTTCACCTCTAGAAAACTTGTAGAGTAAGTGTATGATAAGAGAGTTTAAAAACAGCACTTTCTTTTTCTGATGATAAAATAACAACTGTTGACAGGCAGATAAAAATGGAGGTTAGGTACACATTCTGAGGTTGGGGACCTGGGCTTGAGCTCAGGTCCACCACTTCCTAACAGCGAGAAAGGGGCTGACAGTAATCCTTTTTTCCTCGCACACATATATCGCTTGTTTCGGCTGTGCGGGGTCTTCATTGCTGCAGGCGGGCTCTTCTGTGGTTGCAGAGAGCGGGCTACTCTCTAGTCGTGTGCGGGCTTCTCACTGCAGTGGCTTCTCCTTGTGTTTTTTAAAATTTCTGTTGATTTATTGTTTGTTTATGTTTTTGGTGGCACTAGGTCTTTGTCGCTGCATGTGGGCTTCCTCTGCTTGCAGCTGGTGGGTCTGCAGAGCTCGGGCTTCAGGACTCGAGGGCGCGGTCAGGCTCAGTAGCCGGGTGCACGGGCTCAGCTGCTCTTCGGCATGTGGGGTCTTCCAGGAGCAGGGATCAGGTTCATGCCCCTGCGTTGGCAGGCAACTCTTAACCAGCGGGCCACCGGGGAGTCCCTGGCTCCTCTTGTTGCGGAGCTCGGGAGTCTAGGAGCGGGCTTCAGTACTTGCGGCACTTGGGCTTGGTAGTTGCGGGTCATGGGGCCAAGTGACTTTTAACCTCTTCCTGTGTCTCACTTTCTCTGTCTCTAGTCTGGAGATAACTCCCTGGGTTAATGTAAGGATCAGCTGAGTTGATTCATGTAAAGCCCTTGAGGCCTTTGATATTCACATTGTACCGTCTACAGCCAATGAGGACCCTTTGTGTTGGCTTTTGTGTCACTTAAATGACCTCATTTTTCTTAGATAGCCTCCCTGCTCTCTGCACAGCTGTCCCTGACATGTCCTTCCGCTGACCTAGAACCAGGGACATTTGCTGATCTCTAGTGACCTTTGTGGGGAATGGCTATTAGATGCCACAGTCTGAGAAGTACTGTATTCTATACTACTGTTCAGGCTCTTTCATTGTTCCTAACCCTTTTCAGTGGCAAAATAAAAATGAATAATGTGTTAATACTGACGCGGTACAAACAGATCACTCTGAGGCTTTTTAGGTTTTACACTTGTGTCTGTTTCCCATGGAGTGAAAATGTTGATTTCTAATCTCATTAATATAATGATAAAATCCACAAATCTATAGTGAGATTGAAAAAAAAAAAAAAAAAGGAGAGCTCAAATTACTAGAATCTGGAATGAAAGAAGACATGTCTGTTTCCTATGGAGTGAAAATGTTGATTTCTAATCTCATTAATATAATTATAAAATCCACAAACCTATAGCGAGATTGATAAAAAAAAAAAGAGAACTCAAATTACTAGAATCAGGAATGAAAGAAGACATGTTATGAGTGATCTTACAGAAATAAAAAGTGAATGTGAAAGGAGGTACTATGAACAATTGTATCCCTATAAATTACAGAAAGTAGATGAATTGGGTGAGAAGGCAAAGGTGACTCCAGTACTCTCGCCTGGAAAATCCCATGGACAGAGGAGCCTGGTAGGCTGCAGTCCATGGGGTCACAAAGAGTCAGACACAACTGAAATGATTAAAAATACTATACAGCACAGAGAACTTTATTTTATTTTAAAATGATTTCTTTAAACACTTTACTAGTTTAAGTATATAACATGACTGTTGTAAAAAATTTTTAAAAATTATAGAATTGAAGTTGTTAATGTAGAAAGTCCAAATTGGCCATAATCCAACCCCTAGCTATTTCAAATCCGGAAAGATGATGCTGTGAAAGTGCTGCACTCAATATGCCAGCAAATTTGGAAAACTCAGCAGTGGCCACAGGACTGGAAAAGGTCAGTTTTCATTCCAATCCCAAAGAAAGGCAATGCCAAAGAATGCTCAAACTACCGCACAATTGCACTCATCTCACATGCTAGTAAAGTAATGCTCAAAATTGTCCAAGCCAGGCTTCAGCAATACGTGAACTGTGAACTCCCTGATGTTCAAGCTGGTTTTAGAAAAGGCAGAGGAACCAGAGATCAAATTGCCAACATCCGCTGGATCATGGAAAAAGCAAGAGACTTCCAGAAAAACATCTATTTTTGCTTTCTTGACTATGCCAAAGCCTTTGACTGTGTGGATCACAATAAACTGTGGAAAATTCTGAGAGAGATGGGAATACCAGACCACCTGACCTGCCTCTTGAGAAACCTATATGCAGGTTAGGAAGGAACAGTTAGAACTGGACATGGAACAACAGACTGGTTCCAAATAGGAAAAGGAGTATGTCAAGGCTGTATATTGTCACCCTGCTTATTTAACTTATATGCAGAATATATCATGAGAAATGCTGGGCTGAAGGAAGCACAAGCTGGAATCAAGATTGCTGGGAGAAATATCAATAACCTCAGATATGCAGATGACACCACCCTTATGGCAGAAAGTGAAGACAAGCTAAAGAGCCTCTTGGTGAAAATGAAAGTGGAGAGTGAAAAAGTTGGCTTAAAGTTTAACATTCAGAAAACAAAGATCATGGATTTCGAGCCCATTACTTCATGGCAAGTAGATGGAGAAACAGTGGAAACAGTGACAGACTTTATTATTTTGGGCTCCAGAATCACTGCCAATGATGACTGCAGCCATGAAGTTAAAAGACGCTTACTCCTTGGAAGAAAAATTATGACCAACCTAGATAGCATATTCAAAAGCAGAGACATTACTTTGCCAACAAAGGTCCATTTAGTCAAGGCTATGGTTTTTCCAGTAGTCATGTATGGATGTGAGAGTTGGACTATAAAGAAAGCTGAGTGCCCCAAAATTGATGAGTTTGAACTGTGGTGTTGGAGAAAACTTGAGAGTCCCTTCGACTGCAAGGAGATCCAAACAGTCCATTTTAAAGGAAATCAGTCCTGAATATTCATTGGAAGGGCTGATGTTGAAGCTGAAACTCCAATACTTTCACCACCTGATGTGAAGAACTGACTCATTTGAAAAGACCCTGCCTCTGAGAAAGATTAAAGACAGGAGAAGGGATGTCAGAGGATGAGATAATAACTCAATGGACATGAGTTTGAGTAAACTCTGGGAGTTGGTGATGGACAGGGAGGCCTAGCGTGCTGCAGTCCATGGGGTTGCAAAGAGTCGGACACGACTAAGCGACTGAACTGAACAACTGTAAAAGGTCCTTGTTGTGTGTTAAGCTAAGTTCATAAAGTTTTAATCTTGTAGGGATTCACTTAGCGTTAGTGGTCAAGGCTTGAACTATATCTTTACTAGTGCTGTGTAATCTAGCAGACAGATAAATTTTATCCATAAAAAGTCAAAGTTAAGAGAGGACAGGACTTGTTTGTTGGGCAGGTGATGTTATCCTGAGTTTGGTCACATTTCTCCAGCTGAAGATTCTTCAGCAGATTTCTTCATATTTTTCTTTTAACTGTAGCATATCCTTGAATGTTGAGGCATGAATGATAATCCACATTACAATCAGGCTTCCAAGAAGAGTCTGTATGTTGCTTTTTTCCCTGATGGCCACATTTTGGTGTGCCCACAGAGTCAAACCCTGTATGTTGCTAGAGTCTGGATCAGTGTCCACTGCTTGGATTTCCGTTTGCTCATCTGTAATAGTTGCAGCATTGTTTCATAGAATCTGGGACACTGTGAGAATCTGCATGAAAGACTGAAACATCAGTAGTGTGAACAGTTTCTGAAATGTTCTTTGGCATGAATTTGTCAGTTATGCTTCCCTGGTGGCTCAGACAGTAAAGAATCTGCCTGCAATGCAGGAGACCTGGGTTCGGTCCCTAGGTCAGGAAGATCCCTTGGAGAAAGGAATGGGAGTCCACTCTAGTATTCTTGCCTAGAGAATTCTATGGACAGAGGAGCCTGGTGGGTTATAGTCCATAGCGTCACAAAGAATTGGACAGGACTGAGTGACCTTCACTTTCTTTACCCATAGGGGAAGTCAAGTGGTCAATCCATTGGTTACCGACCAAGAATCTGTATTAATATGGCATGCTTATGTGTATAAGAGACAGGGCTCAGACAGTAAAGAATCTGCCTGCAATGCAGGAGACCTGGGTTCGGTCCCTAGGTCAGGAAGATCCCTTGGAGAAAGGAATGGGAGTCCACTCTAGTATTCTTGCCTAGAGAATTCTATGGACAGAGGAGCCTGGTGGGTTATAGTCCATAGCGTCACAAAGAATTGGACAGGACTGAGTGACCTTCACTTTCTTTACCCATAGGGGAAGTCAAGTGGTCAATCCATTGGTTACCGACCAAGAATCTGTATTAATATGGCATGCTGTTAATTATTCTTATTTTAGAGCCTGATATACTGGGTGTAAATCAGCAAAGTGACTTGTTCAGTTGCTTAATCCTTTCTGACTCTTTGTGACCCAGGGACTGCAGCATGCCCGGCTTCCCTGTCCTTCACATCTTCTGGAGTTTGCTCAAACTCCTGTCCATTGAGTTGATGATGCAAATTGACTGTTCTTGGTATAATTCTTTTCTGCCTCTGGAAATTTCCTATTCCACAAACTAAGGTCCCTCTTTCGTTGTTTTCACCGTAAGCTCCAATTAGCATACAGTTCACTGATATATACATGTAATTTTGTTTCTCCTAGTTGTAGCTTATAGGGTATCTAATCTCTATCCTAAAATAGATTACTGAGATAAGCTTTAGAATAATTCACTTAAACTTTTCAGCAATAAAGCATAATAGCAAGAAACTATCACTATCTGGGAAATGGGTCTTTGTCAATGTGGATTTCAATTAATAAAACTAGAATTTAATACTCATCAAAGCATAAAAAATTTTTTGTGAGGGCATTAACCTTGCAGCCAGAGAAGGCTTTATTCCTTCAAATAAGAAATGAGTTTTGTCAGGGAGCCTAGAAAAGCCAATCGGCCATCTCAGATTTACCATCGCCCTGAGTTTCTTATTTCCATCTATTGTTTGTGTGCGTGTTGCTCATTCACTCGTGTCAGAGTCTTTACAAACCCATGGACTGTAGCCTGTCAGGCTTCTCTGTCTTTGGAATTTCCCAGGCAAGTATATGGAGTGCAGGTATATGGAGTCCTTCTCCAGGGCATCTTCCTGACCCAGAGATCAAACCCATTTCTCTTGTTTCTCTTGCACTGGCAGGCGGGTTCTTTATCACTGCACTACCTATTGTTTACCCGTTTTAAATTCCTTGATTTTGGGGTTGACTCTTTGGGGGTTGATTGCTACCTTGTCCTAAGTGTTCATCAAAGCATAAAAAATTTTTTGTGAGGGCATTAACCTTGCAGCCAGAGAAGGCTTTAGTCCTTCAAATAAGAAATGAGTTTTGTCAGGGAGCCTAGAAAAGCCAATCGGCCACCTCAGATTTACCATCGCCCTGAGTTTCTTATTTACATCTATTGTTTGTGTGCGTGTTGCTCCTTCACTCGTGTCAGAGTCTTTACAAATCCATGGACTATAGCCTGATAGGTTTCTCTGTCCTTGGAATTTTCCAGGCAAGTATATGGAGTGCAGGTATATGGAGTCCTTCTCCAGGGCATCTTCTTGACCCAGAGATCAAACCCATTTCTCTTGTTTCTCCTGCACTGGCAGGCGGGTTCTTTATCACTGCACTACCTATTGTTTACCCATTTTAAATTCCTTGATTTTGGGGTTGACTCTTTGGGGGTTGACTGCTACCTTGTCCTAAGTGATCTCTGGTGGCCTTGACTTGCAGTGGCTGGAAGCAGGGCTTCGGTCCGGGCCAGAGGTTGAGGTTAGGTCGTGGTGGTGAGAGCACCAAATCCTAACCACTAGTCCAGTGGTCAGTGACAAGGCCCTGGCTTCTTGGACTTGCAGAAAAGAATTTCCACAAAGAAGGGCAAGTAGTGAAACAAGCAAAGTGTTTGTTAGGAGAAAGAGAGTAACGTACATGTGAATAGGCACATGGGCAGGATCAGAGAGAAAGTTGCTAAGTTGCTTATATGGTATATTTGATACTAAAATATTTTTCTTAATTTATTGCAGATGTAAAAGATTTTTATATACTGATTTTTTCCTACAAACTTTTCAAGCTCATTTATTAATTTTAAGAAATAATAGGTTTTTTGTATTTTTTATATATACAATCATATAATTAGAAAATAATAAATTTTTTTCACTTCAATTCTTATATCATTTACATTTTTCCTTACCTTATTTTCCTGGCTAAGACCTCCAGTATAATATCAAGTAAGAGTGACTAAAGCAGAGGTTCTTCTTTTCTTCTTTAACTAATTCACTAAGAATGAATGAATGTTGAATTTTAATCAAACCTTTCTTCTGCATCTGTTGAGAAGATACGTGTTTTCTTTTTTTAATCTATTAATATGATTGATTTCTTAGTGTTAAATGAAACTGATGTTCCTGGGATAAACTTAATCATGTGCTATTTTACTTATTGCTGAACTCAGTTTTCTAATACATGTATTTAATTCTGTCACTTTCCCTCTAAGCACTACTTTAACTACATTCCACAAGTTTTTAATATGAAATATTAACTTCTGTATCTTTTCTAATTTCAACTGTCATATAATTTTACCCATGAATTATTTTAAACTGTGCCTCCAATTTTTCAAACATAGGAGAATTTTCCAGCTGTCTGTCATTTTTGCTTTCCAACTTGATTTCTCTGCAGTGGGAGAATATATTCTATATGATTTAAATCCTTCAAAATTTGAGATTTGCTTTATGTCTCATTACATGTTCAGTTTTTATGTGTTTCGTGTCTACTTTAAAGAATATGCATTCTGTACTTGTTCAGTGCTTTTTTCATATAAAGACAATAAATTTTCTTTCTAATTCTTTTTGTTCAAATCTTCTGTATTCTTTGCCATTTTATTGTTCTACTAGCAAGGTATAATGAAATCTCCCACTATTTCTGTAGGTTTGCAAACTTTTCCTTATAGTTCACTTTTTGCTTTCTATAGTTTAGCCCATGTTCTTTAGAAGCATACAGATTCACAACTGTTATATATTCCTGGTGAACTGAACTTTTATCATTATGAAATATACACCTTTTTCCCCTAGTAATACTTTTTGTCTTTGATATTATTAACCTATACCAGCTTTCTTTGGGTACGTTTAA